>CM061533.1:253217425-253517060 GCA_030545055.2 Neoaliturus tenellus | reverse complement strand
CTAGGATTACATGATGGTTCTTATGCCAATTTGTCCTATAGCCTCTGCCTAAAAACTCCTATAAAATTTAGAATAAACTCACAGTTGTTGGATCTAAACAGTACTTTAAGAATTTTTTATTTCCTAAGAGATGTATGTAATGTAGATGTCTTAAGAATGTTTTACTTTGCCTTAGCGCATAGTAGATTAGATTATGCAATTTCTTGTTGGGGGGGAATTTACAAAACAAATCTTAGTTTATTAATTAAAATCAAAAAAAAATTTCTAAGAATTATGTCCAACAGTAGTAAAACTGAACCTTCAAAACCCCTATTTGCAAAATTAAAAATATTGCCCTTGAGAGCCATTTATATATATAAAATTATAAAACAATTTTATATAACAAACGGCAATACATAACAAATTGATTTGGATCACTACCGTCACAAACTTAGAACTGCTAGAAATGCCAGTGTACCCAGACCACACAATACATTTTTTACAAAAACATATAGCTTCATCGCTCCAAAAGTTTTCAATCAAATTCCTATTGACATAAGGATGTCAAAATCGTTAGGCATTTTTTTGGTTAAATTGAGAAATTGGCTTTTAAATCTTACAGATTTAGAAGAATTGTTTCAAATAATTAAATAGGTTTAATTTTGTTTGTTGGATTTCATGTTTTATTTTTACTCGCTCAGTTACAAAAAAAAAGTATTTACTCAGTTGTCGCAAATACTTATTTAAATAATGACTTATGCACATTTTTACATTTTCTCATTTTATTATCTTGAATTTAGAATAAGCAGGTGTTATTGTTGCAGCAGGGATAAATTTGTTTGTGAATAACTTTGTTCAGATCGCATTTTTAGGTAAAATATATTGAGCGGTGACCCCTAAACAGGCTATGCCTTAGGGGCCCTAAATTTATTTCTCCATTTTGTATATAACTCTATAGAACTAAGATTGTTGTTTAGTTAATGATAGTTTATGTTGAGTTAAGTTAAATTGTGGTGAGTTAATTTGATTTCTGTTGATTATGAGATATCCTTTATTGTACCTACTCATGATTGATGTATATATTTTTTTGGAGAAATAAATCATTATTCTATTCTAAAAAAAAAAAAAAAAAAAAAAAAAAAAAAAAAAAATGGTATAAAAAACCCCTAGAGACTATTTTTAAATACTCAATATAGGTTGGAATGTTGTCAATACAGATTACGATTTATTGTATTTTATTTAATATTTGCAGTCTTAGAGTATATTTATAGTACTCTCCGAAGATGTCTTACGATTTGGTTCAATTTGAAAAAATGTATTAGATAATATGTTTTTATAGTAATAAATTTGTTTCTTTCTTCACAATTTTGCATAGTCAACAATTTAAAGGAGTAGATATTTTAAAGTTATATACCTTTTGGATCAGGTAATGTACTTTAATATTATTTTAACTTATAATTTATTATTAAAGGCCATTCTATATCTTCTATTCAGTTCTATATCTTTTCATATAACATTGTTTTAAAATTTATTGTTAAATTGAATTTACATTGCTAATTGTAGAATTTATCTAAGGACCATGAGTTTAATTAGCAACCCAAAACATTTTTAGTCTGATCAACCTAAAAATCAGACCTACTCGTCTTCAGCAATAAATTTATACCAGAAATTTTAGAGACTACGATTGATTTTCATACCCCTAGCCTAACTCCAATTTGAACTTCTGCAGTTGAAAATTTAACTAAAAATTATATGAATCAATTCAATGAAGAATACTATTTATTAAAATCAAATAAACATCAACTTCCTGTTTAAAGTTATAATAGATTGTGAGAGAACTCATTTAAATGTGTCAATAACGAAATTATTCTCCATAAAACTTGTAAGATCTTTTATGAGGCGCAGGCATTAGGTATTGATGCCCTGGCGTATGAAAGCGCAGCGTTCAAAAGGTTGACAAGTGACAAGTGCACATACAAAACAATCTGAAAAATATTCTAAACCTTACAGAATTATTTTTAGACTTTTAAAATATTTAAAACTTCCAATGGTTGTTGCGTTATTTTTTTTTTTTTAACATTTCCAAGTTTATATAATATGAATAAAATTTATTGATGTCATACATAAATATTAAGACTGATATAAAATAGACATAAAACTACTATAGGTGTCTATACTACCAAGCAATAAACTTGTCATTTACAACTTGTCATTGACAATCCGTACGTAATCAGGACGGAAAAACATTCGCGCAAACAAAACTAAACAAATAAGACTACCATTTTGTAAAGTAATTGTGCAAGTAATTCTATCACTTGGTTGTTTTACAAACCACAGTATAAAATAAACTTATTTCAATTTCATGTTTAAGATAACGGTATTATTTTTTGTTTTCTTATCTTGGTGAATAGACTTGAGGTTGAGAAAAATTCCCTAAGCAAAGCTTATGAGTCATCATACTAATAGTTAATGCAGGTTTTAAAAGTTGTGTTTTTTATTTATTGCTCTAATAATCTTATTCAATTTTTAATTTAGTAGTAAATAGACCTAAAGGAAGGGGATTCTTAACCTTAACTCGCATGCTTGAATTGAAATTCTAACAATTTTAACATTAGTCTTATGGAGTTTAAAATATAAAAAAAAATGTCGCTGAAAACAGCTGACTCAAATATCAAAGTTCCACAGTTTTAGTCCACGTGTTCCAGTATAAACACGTGGTTTTATATTGTAGCCAATTTCTAATAAAATTATTGCATGATACTAAAATAAAAACAATTGATAATCTTTTTTATCATACTTTATATTGGAGACAACTAAGTAATTTAAAGAATAGTAATTAAATTTAAAATAAAAAGAAAAATTAGAAACAATGATGGAACCAGCTGTTAAACATATAAGTAGAATCCAGGTGTTGCAGATTCAACTTGCGATGTGGTTCAACAAATATATACCAGCGTGTAGCACACGTAGGCCTACTTTAAAACAGTCCGAAAGGCGAGTGAGTGGAGCGGACGAGCTTGTCTTGAATAGACTACATTGTCTTTTTTCCCTTAGCATTTTAGCTCTCTGTCCGTTACAAATGCTTGGCCCCCAGGTACTATTCAGAATATGATAATAGCTATTTTCTAGCCCGGAAAAATCCTAACTACGACCTGAAAGTTAAGGTCTCATACCTCGTTGACTACAAGCTGCTCCAGAGACTGATATGTTTAGGTTGATGACAGGATTAAATTTAACGTTAGGCCCACTATGTTACGTTGCGTAACGTTACTAACGTTACTTTCTGTATGTTTGGAATGAGTGTTTGTTACCCTTATTACTTTTTGTCAGGCCAAGATAATTTATTTTTTCACTGCTGTATTTCTTTGTAAATTTTATTTCGTCAGATAAACTATTCAAATACTGTAGGTTAAAATAACTCCACCTTCATTACCTTTAAACAGACTTATTATGTCGTCAACATATCTGTAATAATACTTTATTTTATTTCTAAATGGATTTGTTGGATCGTAAATCTTATTAACTTCAAAGCTATGCAATAGGCTGAAAATGTCAATAGGCTTATTCTGAATAAACTGGAATGGGGAGAACCATCGCAAGTCCTTCATTTTGTTGGTAGAACGTCCTATTTATTAGCATGAGATGTAATTGTGATTCATGAAAATTTTAGTTAGTTTAATGATTTATTTTTCTTGTTTTGATAAAATATCTTTTTCTACAACTTTTTTTGGTTTAGGTTCCATTGGAGATAGTTTGAGTACATATATTAGACGTCAAAATTATAGTCGTTCTTATAGGGTTATGTAATTTTGTATTTAATTTAACTTGAAAAAGTCAAATATGGCGATGGTTTCATTAAATTAAATAAAGCTTTCCACCAAGAAGTAAATAATTTTACATGTAAAATTTAAGTTAATGTTTTGTTTGGTTTATCTATTTTCCTCATTACAAATTTTAAAAAGTAGTATATAATTTAGGTTGTATAAGCAAAACAACACTCATTAATTAGAAATCTATTGGCAATAATATGATTGTTACTAAATCAATAGATAAAGGCGTGACGTATAATTAATACATTAATTTTTACTTTCGATAATCAAATCCAGTCCATTGATGTAGAAAACAATCCATCAAAGTTGATCTAATGTTTACAAGCTTATCGAGCTATTAAACATGCATGAGTCCTCCTCCCCATTTACCCTAAAACCGCCATTCCCCCAACCTTCACAGTTCCTCCCGAAAATTCCCTCCATCCAAAAAAATTTGCGGTAAAATCTTTTTAGGTGGATATGTTTTTAAACTGTATCGGCAAACAGTTCTGGTGTTACTTAATATATATTTACTTGCATTTATTTTTCACAAATTATTGTCTTTATATTGCAAAACATTAAGTCTGTTTATCCCATTTTTTATAGTTTAATCGGATCCTGCTACAAATCATGGACCCTACTCTGATGTTTCTTTATTTCTCTATTTATAGTTAAATACTTTTTTTTACAATATTCATAACCGGTTTTTTATGTACACTGATTACAGATAACTTCTGATCTATCCACTCATTTATGTTACAAATTACTTGGGATGTTACCAAATAATCCTATACTATAATACGAGCAATGTCTGAAGGGATGTGTGTTCCACGATCTCAAAATCTAGCGGGTAGATTTTGCTTAAACTTTACATTTAAGAGTGTTTTGGTCCAAAAATAAGTTTAGGATCGGCCTTAATCAGAGGAAAAATCAAATTTTGTCTAAATTTAAGTTTAAAAATTGTAATTTTTCACATTGGTCTTATAGGTTGCTATTTTGGTAACGAAATAACAACGAAGGTATACAAAAATAAAGGAACATTAATGTTAAGCAGCCTTTTTGAAACAGCTGTTAACTATGAAGAGGTATAGTTGGTTGTTGGTGTAAATTTAATATAGCTTTATTACCATTTAGAATTTATTATTTAGCTTAATTACCATTTATTACCACGTTATAATTACATTATAACAAAAATAAATTAAAACCAACGAGCAAGGCTCGGTTAACCTGGTACTTTGTTTTATGTAAAAAAATTGCAAACTCGAAGTATTTAAGTCAGCTGTGGGCGCAACATGGTATAAATTGGAAATCAGCGCTCTACCGTCGGCGCGGCGCATGCATGATTCACTGCACGTTTCGGTCTGGGCATGGAGGATCAGATATTCTAACAAGCCCCTCTCTCACCTTGCCTCTTACTTGCGTTTTTTAAAATCTAAAAACCCCTTTAGTAGTGTGTTTTGGTTACTTCTGGACCGGAAGTCGTGCCATCTGCCCGAGCAGCTGCTCGAGCAGATGGCGTCAGATGCTGGGGTGCAGATGGCGAGAGCATATGCCCTGAATTTGAAGTAGAATTGGGCATGAATTAAGAGTTAATTTAAAACTGAAATTTAACAGTTATAACTGGGGTTTGGAAAGTATGTCAAGGTCATCCAGAGTAAGTTTTAAAAAAGCCTATCCAACTACCACCAGAAATAGTTGAAAGTTGAACTAGTTGGTGATAGTGGGATAGGTTGAAGTAACTTTTGAATTTTATTTGTGAACATACAATTAATGTGCAACAGCAGAGTTTAAACAAGTTGAACTTTTGTGATGAACTACAGAGTTGTAAATGCAAACACCAACGACGATGAGAAGGTAAACGCAGAGTCCCCAGATGATGTATTTGAAAAGCTTGAACAAACGTAACATTTCGAATTGGTTTTCCCGTTCCATTTCCAATCGTTTAATTTCCAATTTCAATTTATCCTCTTCCATTCTAGTTATGAAGGGAACTTCATCCATCATATCCATCATGATTGTGTTAGTGTTTGAAATTTTAAAACAAGTGATGTTGATAGTTCAGAAGTCGAAGATGGAATGAGAAGTGAAAGGGAGAAATGTTAGTTAAATAAAGAAGTGGTGGGGGGAAGGATGAATTACAAAGAAGTGGTGGGGGAAAGATGTTGCTCTTCATTATTACCATCAGTAGTGTCAGATGGTGCAGGAGTTAGATTTAGTAAAGTGTCTTCGTCCAAACTTTCAACCTTATCACAAATAGGACAATCGTATGTTATTTCCAAATTCATTTTGATGGTTGTAAAATTATCTACAAGTTCTTGTAAAATATTAAAAATGTCTTGTAACTCTTCTTTAGAGTTTATTTCAAAACTAGAATTCATTCGGGCCAATGGAGAGTTGTTCATTATTGGAGAGTCGGTGATGGAATGAGGATCGGCGCATAGGGAGGGGGCTTATATAATGGTGACCTTGAGCAGGCGTCTAGGGAGGGGGGCTGTCTAGGGAGGGGGCTTTTATATGGGGAACCTTGAGCTTATGATTGAATAAAATGTTTAGTTCTTCTTCTTCGTCTTTTAATTCAATTATTTGAACCGAAGTAGTTGTTTCATCCTCTTCACTTGATGAAGAAAACAATTCACCAGGATTTAAATATTGAACTACAATTCTGAACCATCTTATAGGATATTCGTCAATGATAGAAAGTAAGTTTTGAAACAATTCTTCCATCTCCTCCCTGTCAGTTATTATATGTTCAAACTTGATAAATTTGTTTTCCATGTTGTTAGTTAGAGTGTTGGAAGTGGAATGATTTAATATTATATAAAAATTAGAACTAGTGGTGGGGGAAATCTCAAGGTCATCCAAATGAAGTTTTAAAAAAGAGTGTAAAACTGAAATTACACATTTGATGGTTCTACAGGATCGGAATACCAATCTGATCTGTATTTACATCTTTTTATCATATGTGTACAAAAATCATCTTGATGAGAATTGGTGCGTTGACAATGAGCAAGATCTAGAGGGTGAAATTTGAAACATCTTTGAGGACAACATGTATGAAAATATCTTGATTTGTAAAATTTTAAAGTTCGCAATTCCGGTGGTGGTAGTTGTTTTGTTTTGCATTTGCAATAACAAGATCCGAAGAATTCACATTTAGTACAAGCTAACCCATCCACCATCATTGGTCCTAAATCTGTACACTGTTGTTCACAACAGTAACGAGGTTTGTACTTGTATTTTTGCTCTTCCATGTTGACGATGCGGAGTCCAGTGAAAGAATAAGAGTGTATAGTGTTGAATAGTGAGTTTTATGTACTGTGAAAAGTGGTGGGGGTAATTTCAAGGTCATCCAAATGGAGTTTTAAAAAATTATACCTTACAAGTGTAAGGATTATTAAAATTTAGGAAGTTTGTTTCTCTTTGTTTTCTTCAGCCTTTTTCTCTCTCTCCGCCTTAGCCATAGCAACAAGTTCTTCTGTTGATAATGGATGTACTTCAGGAAATTTTAAAATTAATTTAGCTTGATATCCTTCTTTAGTTAATATATCTAAATCTTGGGTCATTTGTTCAATGGTGTTGTAGTCTTTTCCATAGATTTTTCCATCAAGTTGAATCATCATTCTGTACAACATTTTCTTAAATAGGTCTTGTCGTGGTGAGAGCTGAGAAGCAAATGATTATTTATACAAGTATCACATCCTTTTTATTAATTCATATTGATCATGTGATTCTTTAGTTGTAGTTTTGTCTGTCAAAAGTTATTCAACATTGGTAATACTTCTGGAACTTGACGTTATGTTGACCAGCTGGCGATGAAGAAGTTGTAGGTTGTGTAGAAAAAAATATTTCATCATCGCAATATTTTGTTTTAGTGAACATCCTTGTATTAGTAGCACTAACATCAACAGTTAAGTGATAACCACCGGTAAGTAAAACTCGCATTTCGTTAGTTAAATCTTCAAGTTGTTCAAAAGTAGTTATGGTGTTGGTATCATAAGATGCACACTTAACCTTTAGGGACATGTTGCAGTTTTATATTCAGGGATTAAGAGCAAGATGTGTACGGTATGAAAGGTAGCAGTAGACTGATGAATTTTGCAAGTACATTTCCCCTTTTATAATTATACAAAATTGGGTCAAGGTCATCCTGTGGAATTTTTAAAAAAAGCAACATATTGTAATGTACAAAGACATTACAATATGTTGCTTTTTTTATTTTTATTTTTTGTTTTGTTTTATATCATATTTATTGAAAAAACAAATACAAAGAAATATTTACAATGTTATGTACAAATTAATCAGTAGTAGGTGTTACATGAATTGTAAGTTCAGTAGAGTTGTTTCCACTGGGTCCATGTGATACCAAATAGAGTGCGCCGGGTTGAATTATACGAAGATCTTCATTTTGAAGTAGTTGTACGAAGCGCTTTGGTAAGAAGATCTGAAATTTTGCTTCATCACCAATTGTATAAGGTGCCTCGCTCAAAGTGCAATTTATAGCATCACCTACTGAAGTTTCCATTTTCTTAATAGTATGAATGATGTAGTGTTTTTCTTCTTTTAGTTCAGAACATTTCTTTGTAGGTAGAATTGATGATTTAGAATGAGCGTTGAACTGATCAACTAAACTTTGAAGTAAGTTCTGTGATGCCATATTGATGTTGTTGTTAATCTTCTTGTTAATAAGAATGTCCGTCGGAGATGTTGTCTCTTCGGAGGTTTGAGTAATACTCATGCTGTGTTATGGTAGCGCTCTCACTTTTATAATCGACACTACCCCCACCACTGACATTACCCCCACCAGTTTGTTGAAGGAAATTATTCAAGCGGTAGGCATTCTTTAAAGCGCACTGCGACTTTCGATGTTTAAAACTTTTTGATGAAATACAAAGTTCGTTGAAGTAGCATTGGAAATCTTTATCAATTACTGCATTAATCACTTCGTTGCTTGTAAATGATTGTATCCAATTTGCTTTTTCCAATCCCCTTGTGTAGATAATTTTAAACTCTTTGCAATAATGATTCATAATGTGCGGCATCATGTTATAATTAATGAAACCTTCATCCCATCTTAAGTTGTGAAAATGTTTGTTCAACCATTTGTTTGTAACTTTCGCTTTAGTTGTTAGTCTATTAAATGGTACTGGAGGTTTGAACAAATAATGATAAACTACTGATGTGTTCATGTCTAAGATTACTAATTCTTTAATAATAAAATTACCATCATTTCCTCGGAAAGCTTGAAATTCAATTATACCTCTTTTAACTTCCATTATATGTGGCGCATTAGAAAACGAAACCCGTTTATTCATGATGAAGTCTTACTAACAACTGACTTAAAAATTGAATGAGCCGATGTTTATAACAGACAGGATTGTTCTTCTTCTTTCACTTCTTGTGCCACTTCATCAATATTAAAATTGGTGTGATAGTTGTTTAATTGTCTCCACATTTCAACTTCTTGAGGTATTCTATTAAAGATTGAAGTATCCACGGGACCGTATAAAATTGGAACAAAAGGTTTTTTGTCCAATGTATCAATTAGATAGTCTTTAATTATTGCACTTGAAAATATTAGTTGTTTCAAATATCTGGTGACGGGACCGGTAGTACAACTTAAAGTGTAAAATTCTTCTTTAGTGAAATATAATTTAACATTATGTGTAGTTAAATCTCTGAAGCGAACAATTTGTCCTCCACGATGTTTTACTATATCAACTTCAATATTTGATTCCAATAAACTTAATCTTGTTCTTCTTCCAAATGTGTTGTTACTTAAATAGCACTCCAAAAGATGTAAATGTTTCATGAGAGATTCCCAAGTAGTTTCACTGAAAGTAACCATTTTGTTTCCATGATTTAAAATAACAATTGGTGAATAATCCATTGATTTTAAAATTCCAACTGATATACTTTTTGTCATGCATGAAGAAATTGGGTAGATAATCCGAAGAAATACTTCTGTTAAAATATTGGTTGTAATGTTAACTTCAACCTTCTTCCTTTTTACTTCTTTTTCAGCTTTTTCTTCTTCTCTCTTCTTATGTTTGTTGCATTTTAGGAACTCGTCCATTTCTCGTTCAACTTGTTTTTCTATATCTGAACTATTATCATCCATTAGAGGTGTATTTTCTTCTCCGTTAGTAGAATTCATCTTGCGAATGATGTTTCCCATACGACGGTTGAAGATAGAATGAAGTTTCTACTAATTATTTTCTCGCTTTTATATTTTTCGTAAATCCTTGAAATTTATACAATTACATAATTGTTTGTTTTCAACTTGTCTTTCACAAATGAAATTCTAACCTCAAAAATTAAAGCAGATAATTCTAACCTCAAAAATTTGCAGTTGTTGTACAATTCTTCTTAAAGTACATTCTTCACAATTCCGGTCAGCGGTGTGTAAGTAACTATTTTATCATGTAGAATTAGACAGTATGCCGAAGTTCCATCCGCTACTGGTTCTTCAAATTCCATTTCAATTTTTATATCCACACTTGATGATTTTACCGATTCATTTTGTTTTGAACAATCGATTACAATTATTGGAGCCTTGGAATAATACTGGTCAGGTGATAATAGTGGTGTATTAGTCTTTCCATAATATGATGATTGAAATCTTGCATACATATCATATAAAATGGAAAAACGTTTATTGCTGAACATGACATTCAAATTGTCATAGGGAAAGAATTGAGAGTTTAGGAAAACTTTACAATTCTTTATTTTACAGTGATCAAATTGACCAGCATTTGCAGTGATAACATCTTTTCGCTTAGTTTGAAAACCGAGTATTATGTACCTTGCTCGTTCCAAGTAAGTTGATGTCTTGACGGTCCATGTTTGTCTTTCTGTCTGAGGTAGTGTAGGGTATTCATGAAATTCCCAACTTCGGAATGGCATCACAATATCACGGTCAGATTTTAACTTTCTCAATAATAGGATTCTATGTTCATCGGCCAATCTTACATGAGGTACTCTCCAAACAACTTTATCCAACTGTAGTTGCCATTCCAGTTTATCTTCCGTAGTTGCAGGGTCTGCAAGTATTAAGTCCTTATTAGTTGAAGATCTGACTAATACTAATTCTTGTTTGACATTTATTATTACCCGTTTGTAATCTTCAGCGAATCCCAAAAGCAATCGTAAAGGTACATGAAAATCAAAGTGACCATTGGAAGCTGGTGTTATAGTGTCTTTATCGGGGGCAACCCATCCGGCAGTGACTATTGAATTCTTCTCATGCGGTGTTAATGATGTTAATCCTTTCAATGTCGTTGTTAAACCAACCTTTTTTGTTGAATCAACCGTCACCCCTGATATTTCATATCTTATTTCATCAAAAAGATATGCCATCGGGTTATTTATAAAAGGAACTGTTGAAGCAGTTTTTCCATCCAATTTTAATACCCGTCCTTCGATGTACAAGTAACTTTCACACGGTAAAGTGTAAATATCTTGTTGTTGAATGGGGATCCTTATTTCATCGTTATTGTTTAATTTTGATGAAGTGTAAGGGTTGTGCGTGTGATATTCCTTCTCCCATAGTGTTTCGTCGAACGTTGGTCCTTGAGATATATCCAGGATATCCATCGCTGTTAAGTTTCAATCCAATCTTCTGTAGAAAACGAATGTTTTCCGATGTTAACTTTTCCAATGTCGAGGAGCTACTGAGCTCCCGACTCTTCCGTTGCGGTTTAAATGATAATCCCATGTTGACTTTTATGTTGCTGCTCTGATGTGTATCCGTATAGTAATTGTTTCTCCTCTAAAGTCAACACTATGACCGTCTTGATCCAATATGTTCAGTACGATGTCTGAAATGAAACTGGTGTTTAACGGTAGGTATATCAAGTTTTGTGGCTTCTCAACAATTTTAAAACCGGGAGCCACTGTTGGATAAAATGTATGTAAAATATGTTGATTAACTCCATCTCTATACGATCCGTGTATAATGTTGCACGTGACATCAATACTATTTACTTTCAATATTGTTACAGTTGAATCACCCGAATGAGTAGTTCCAGGAGTTAAGATTTTCTTTTTTGTATCTGTAAATCCAAGTAAACTGCCAATCGACTGTTCCAAGCTGACATCAATATAATATTTCGAAGTTATTTCTGCTTTTAAAGTATTATTGTTTCCTTTAACGGTGATATTGTCTTCTCCGAGTTGTTTCTGTAATAATTGGTTTATGTCATCAATTTCATATGCTCCAGTAGGAAATGTAATTATTTTCAATTCTGAGTATTTTCCTGCAGCATCCTTAGTTTCATAATAATGTAGTAAATTGTTTTTTCCTTCTGTAACATTAGGAATTGAATTGTAGGTAGTCAAATCAAGTAATGCCGCTTCCCATAATCTTTCCTTGGATAGACGCAATGCTGGGAACAGCGTACTTTTTAATGTGGATGAATTTCCACTCAGTGACACTGTATACGATGACATCTTAAAGCTGACTGACACTCTTCGCTAGAAACTCCAAACATAAATGCCCACATATTTCAGTATTGTTAGGTTGTTCTCTTTTGTAATTATAAAAAATGTTTTTGGAGTTTCGAAAATAATGTTGCAGTTCTTTTGGCGGTGGTAGATTGCCAAAACTGTCAAAGTAGTAAATGGTTTGTCCGAGTTTTTTATAGCATACCCAATGAGTGCCTGGACCATAGGTGGAATCCAAATTTACTATTCCAGTTTCATTTTTCCATATTTTAGTTGGTAATGCATCTTTCATAAAAACTCCTCGAAAGAATGGTATTTTCAAACATTTTACATAATCATTTAACTGATGATTTGTTAAGGCTTTATTTGGAATTATCAATTGATTCTTCTTATTTAGTACACACGGTATGGTCTTAGGTATAAACCTGCTCCGTTTTTTACCATTTGCCAAACAGAAGTCTTCTTTACACTTGCCTTATGAGTTCTACGACGTCCTTTTTTAATGTTTCCACCTCTTTTGGGAGCGCCTCTCTTTGCAGGTCTTCCTCTGCGACGTCTTCCACCACCTAACTTTGCTTTTGTCTTCATGGCTGTAGTTACTGCCCAAGCTGCTGCTTTTTCTGCAATATTTGCGTCACTTGATTTTACTCTTTGCCAAGCTTTCTCCGCTAGAATTTTATCTGCTATTGATCTATTTGTTGAATCTTTATACTTTGAATATGCTATATCGTGTTCTTTGCAAGCTTGATCTAATTTATTAATTCCAGGATCTCCTCTTGCTAAACGTTTTGCCAACTTAGTTCCAGGTCCACAATATTGATAACCTCCGGGCAGATGTAATTCGTATGGTAAAGCGTCTATCGTTCGATTTACAACAGCACCAACTGGAATCCGTCTGAGCAGGGATAATGCAGCTGATGTTATACCACGTCCTCTCTTGCCGCTGTCTTGACGATGACTGAGCGATACGGTCTTCATTATGTTGTCTTATATAACTGGTGTGTTTACTCTACGAGATACTTTACATAAATGAATAACTTGTGCAAAATCTTTTATATTTAAAGACTTAGTTATTCAAATTAATTATATACTGATTTATGATTCTATTTTTAATCCAAGCTTCTCGTTCATCGGGTTGAATCACCACATGATTCGTTGTACTAGCTATATGATTGTGGGTATCAATAAGTAAATTACCCACTATTCTTATTAAACAATCTAAAGTTACAGCATCTTTTGGATGTTGAGGATCTTGTAACTGCATAATACGTTTATCATTACACGTGTAAGCTGTTGAATCACTTTTTGATGTTTTTATGACTTGTCCAATAGTAGCAGCATCATTTGAATCTTCGCCTGGTAAAATATTAATTATTTTCTTCATCTTTGCATCATATTTGGTCCCAAAGTGTTTATCCCAAGTTATTGTTTGTTTCATTGTAACACAATCATTTGCTTCGTAACCAGGATAAATATCTTTTATTCTTCTATTACGACCATTGTATGTACCTAATGTACCACCAGTAGCAATTAATGTTTGCACCATTAGAGGTACATCTGTATCTTTTATACCAAATCTTCCATTTGTTATTGTTTTACGTCCTGCATCCCATTCATCATTATTTCCTTGCATTAAATTAAACTTTTCATTTCCATGTATAAATTTATCTCCCCGCTTTAACACGGCATCTTCATGTTTTACAAAATTGGATGTTTCCTTTTTTAATTCTTTAGATAATTGTTCTATAGTAACAGCATCTTTTGGTTGAGAACCGAACTTTACATTTGACAACACTTTCCCATGACAATCGATTTCATCATCATCTTGTAAAATACAGTTGTCCTTGATATATTTCAGGTTTACAGCATCGCCGTCTTCCTTTGGGTATCCAATGTCATTTATAATAAATTTATAAAAAGAATATCCATGTTTAGTTTTTTCCGGTATTATAGAATGTAAATATTCTTTATTAACTGAATCTTTATCATTTTTGGGATTTCCCACGTTGGTTATTCTATAATTTCCAGCATCATATGTTTGTCCATCTTTTAAGTTGTTACCCCATTGCAATTTTAAAGTATTTGAAAGTTCAGATGATAAGTACTCTTTAGTAATTGCATCAGAACCTTCAGTTGGTTTACCAACATTAATTAATCTATGTGATTTAACATCGTAATTATTCTTATGTAATTTTAATGATGTTGAAGTAGCTTCTTTTACTGTCTTCAAATTTGCTCCATCAGTATCTTCTTCTGGGTCTTTAACTAGTTTTAAACGTTTATTACTTATGCTATAGTCACCTTCAGGTGTTTGCGGTAATCCACTTCTTTTTCTGTCTTCTCCAACTTGCACTCCTAAAGCGGAGTACCGTCCGAACTTGTCGACGCTCATGTTAGAACTGATACGTCTTATGCTTGCACCTCTTTTATATCCACGGACAATTATACGACTATACCACGATTCCTAAGTTCATCAACTAGAGCCACCCATTCATTATTCAAACCTGTATGACCGGCTTCCATGGCTTCATGCAATAGTCTCATTCTATCAACCAATTTATTGATATCGTTGTAGTAAATCACATTCGTATTGTATAGATTTTTCATCAATCCTTTACCAGATGTTGAAGTATCTCCTTTACTCTTTTTACCATGTTGTTCAAGAAGTGATAAATCCATAAGTGATAAAGATTTTCTTTTCAGTGGTTGTCTCACCGCTGGTGCAGTACGTAATGTTGGCAATTTTCGTGGAGGAAACAACTTTTTTATAACGATGTTATATTTTGTTGCACGTGAACGATTAATCATTGCATCCTTTACATAGTTTCTTTTATGAGCGTTAGTATTTTGGAGAATCTCCTTAAAAACACTTAAATCTTTGGATGAATATCTTAGTGGTATGTTTTTAAAAATTAATTCATATAATCCTTTTGTTCCTTTATATCTATGCTCACCAATAATGATGTAATCGTCTTGTGTTATTTCAAGCTTTGAATCGCCAATCTTCAATTCATTCCCATCAATTCTTGCTCCGTATACGTGTGATCTACTCAAATTCGGGTTTGATTTCATATCATGTAGCATTTTCATTATATATTTTCTTCCAAGAGGTCCATGTTGTAATATATCGCTACTCAATTGAGTTAAATTTGGAATAGATTGTTCAGCTTCAGGTATTGGCTGTTCTTCTTCCTTTTCAACAATTGGTTCTTCTTCTTCTTTTGTTTCTTCTTGCTCACTAGCACTTGTATATGAATCATCATCTTCTTCTTTTTTTAATGCTTGTACTTCTTGTTTAGAAACTGGTAGTAAAACATCTCCTTCATAACGAGGTTTACCAATAGTTTCTGATATCTGTTTTAAAGGTTCCGTAATAGGTTTAAATGTAGTCTCTAGAAATTCTTCTCTTTCACTTAAACCCATCCTCAATGCACGATTCTTCATCCTAATAGAATCACTCAGTGATTTTATTTCTTTCAATAGTTTTTCTTGATTCACCATGTTTACACTGTGAAGTTCAACATGTAACTAGATGTAGCATCGGTAGTTCAACGCATAAATACAAATTTATCCAACCCTATACGATATCTACCATTTTTAATATCTTCTTCCTTCATAATAACGAGAAAGCTATATTTCTCATTCCATGCTTTGCCACACATCTCTTTAAATTTTTCAAATGGCATATCCGCATTTACATGATCATTATATATATGCTTTAAATTTGTTTCATCTTGCTTGAAGATGATCAACATATTTGCATTGTCTCTTATAAGTTGTTTTGGAATTTTACTGTATGTTTGACCAATATAAATGCTATCAATATTATGATGTCTTCCCATAGCAAAATAATTCCTTATTGTGTCATGATTTTCACAAGAAACATCGTCAAATATAAAAATAGAAAATGGTTTTGCTTCATTTGGTTGCATAATTGTTTCACTGGCATTAAACTTGTAAAAATTCACTTCAGGTACAATTGCAAGTACTTTATCCAATAATTGATATTTTGGTTGTTGCAATGATTTTGAAAAAATGTATATATTATTAAAACGCAATCCTTTAGGATTAGTTATAAGGTTAAAAACAACATTAGTTTTTCCACAATTTGAAGGACCAGTTATTAGACATCTTATCGTATTTGGTAGTAATTCACCATGTTTTCCATGATTTAACTTATCATTGTCAACTGTCAATTCATCAATGTTATTGATATTAAATCGATCTTTTTGTTGTACAATCTCCATCTTGTATAAAGGTTAAACACACAATGAGCTATTAAACAACTATACTAAGTCTTTTGAAGGAATCCAAGAGTCTTCACTTTTATCAAACCCTAACCACCGGACTTTAACCATATCCTTTTTCCTTTGTAAAATCTTCTCGACAAGATATACATCACCAACTGTTGATTTCAACAATTCGTGTCCGTAGAATCCACCTTGAAGTAATTCACCCTTGTTATCCTTTAATAAATAGGTTTCAGGTATAGTTGGTTGCACTTTATAAATTGTAAATACTTCATTAGTCCAATTTGGTAGATATCTTGTACTAAATACACCTTTGTATTTGCTTAAACGAACTTTATCGTTGACCTTGAACTTCTTTGGTTGCAATTTTTCCAATTTTGGTGTTGTATTATTTTTAATACGTTGTAATACAATTTTGGCATTAGCACTATTTACCTGGATAGGTTTCATTCCAATGGTACGATGATATTTGTTGTTATACTCTTTTATAAGTTGTGGTAATATGTCATACCATACATATGATCCTCTTTTTGAAAATTGTTTATACATCGCACTTTTTAATGTTCTATTGAATCTTTCAATTATTGAAGCTTTAACTTCAGAATTTGTAGAATAATGATTTATTTGATATTTCTTCATCAAAGCTCCAAAGTCTTTATTAAAATATTCTTTTCCATCATCGGTCTGTAGATGTTTAATTTTAAATTTATTTCTTTCTATTGTGGTTTCCATAGCTTTTGTAACACTTTTACCAGTCTTATCCTTCAATGGTAAAGCGTCAGCTATTTTAGTAAAACAGTCTATAATTGTTAAAATATATTTAAATCCTTTATTTAATTTACTGTGCGGTATCATTTCAATGAGATCAGCTTGATAAAGATCATTCATTCCTTTAATGATTGTACTTCTTCTTGGAAATCTTCTTCTTGCTGGTTTATGTAGTTCATTTACAATCTTGTCCTTCACACTTTCCATCTTCAGATGTTTCTTGTACACTGCTTGTAAAAATACTGACCCATAGAATAGTTAATTCTCATTTATATAGTTTGAATATAGGTCAAGGCCATTTCATATTAGTGTAAAAAAGAGGGAACATGGCATTGGGCTTGCCATGTCCCCTCTTCTTTACGGAAAGGAAAAAGGAAGAAGGTAGAGGACGAAGAATAGGTTTACTGGTCGATAGGGTTCAGGGAGTAGTGGCCGAATGGTAAAGTATTAATTTTATCTTCTAAAATATGGCGCTTGTCATCTTTGTAGCTTAATGCCCACTTTGTTTGTTTGACACTAAAAAGTTGATGATTATAACTTCTAATAGTGTTGAACGTTGCAGTTGTTTCAACATTTTCAAACAAACATCTTTTATAATGTTCAAACTGTACATTCTTCTTCAGGAAAGAAGTTTTTATTCCTTTGGCTTTTTTTGTGACTTGATGTTCATTCCTTTCATTTATGTACAGTTGAAATGAATACAGTTTGGACATTAATGCTACAATTTCCATCATCGGCACACCATTTGTTTCATCTTTAAATTTTCCCAATACTTTCTTGTTTTTGTCGTAGTCGTAATTTGGATGATCCTTAGGATAATCGGAAAAGTCGAAATCATCTTTATATATAAAGGTGCGTAGATCTTCATACATGTCATTTGTTTTAATCCAGTAAATGAGTGCATCCGTATCCATATATGCAATACCAATGTTCTCTCTTCCATAATAGTTAACCATCTTCTTATAATGAAACTCATACATATGTGTTTTTGAAATATCCAAGATTGACATTCCAAGATACAAAGGACGATCCATTTCAACTGACTTCTTGTTCATGGAAATAACAACTAGATTTTCATTAATAATTACAGATGAACCAAAGTTTGGTTGTTGCACTAATTTCTGTAATTTTACTGGATCAGTTACCAATTTGATATCCTTATGTTTCCTTTTGTTTTCCAAAGTCTTGCCAAATATTGCGTTGTTCATTAATTTGAAAAAATCTTTTTGAAAACTTGATGTAGCGACGGCTCTTCTTCTTGTGTTGTTGTCGATGTAAGGTTTTAACCAACAAGATTGAGAAAATTGTAGTACTCGATTAATTTTTGTAATTCTCAGTCCTAAGTCTAAAGCCTGTTGTATCATCCAGTAGTGTCCAACATATCGAGACTTGTCGGTTAAAGTCATCAATAATTTTGGCCATCTTCCAGTAGGGGAAATTTCAGTCTTCGGAAGAAGTGGTAAATCATAATGTTGATCATGAAGATGTTCAGGATATTCAAAATCCACATCAAAAATGTAACCAGTTTCACCATGCTTCGGTATATCCATTATGTTTCCAATCAATTCTGGATCTATCCATTTAAAATTATCATATGGAAGGGGATTTGACATTGCCCATCCGTATAAGTTATTTGCATCAAAATAACCCAGGAATGTTGTTGGTTTTGATGCATCATAATCGGGCAGATACTTGTTGTTCGCCTTAAAATGTCGTGTAACGCTTTGCGTCAATCCCCCTCGAACTCCTGACTCTAACATTAAAACCATATCTATATCAGTAAGAAGTTGTATTTTACAATTTGTTTCTTTCAACATGGCTTGCCATGCTAATCCAGGTGAAGTGTACGAATGAAGAGGGTCCAATCCATAAGCTGCAAAACACGTATTTCTAAATTCTTCCATTATATCACATAATAAAGTTACATCTAATTTAACATAAAAATCTGAATATTCTCCTAATGTTCTAAATCCTAATTCGTTCCATACTTTACATGCATGATCATAGTCCTCTTGAGATATGTCCATGTCGTAAAGTTTACTTTTAAATTCTTCTTTAGCCGGAAGTGATGTTTCATTAAATTTTTCTAAACTGTCTATGTAATCATATGGAAACACACCTTTCCGAAGTACCAAATCCAGTTTGTCGTTATTTACAATTTTCTTTGTTTCGATTAAATCTTGTTTCCTTAAATTTTCTGAAAGTTTGGACAAACTCGACGGCATAAATCTGTAGGAGTCTAAGAATCTTAATTTCATGTTTCCAACTTCTTTGGAAAAACTGATGAACTTCTCTGAAGTTTCAGCTAATACATCAATTTTACCATCGTCTCTTCCTAATTCAGGTATTATGAAATGAGCATCGTACCCACTGAGGTTATGCAGAACCACAGGAATAAATAGTGGTAAACGATAGCTCAAGTTGCATTTATTACAAGCAGCACCCCTGTAATAACCAGTTAGGTGATCGTGATCTTTAACTTTATAATTCTCAATAGTAAAATCATTTTTGCACAAGAAACATCGAGTTGCATTTTCATGTTGAATTTCTTCTTCTTCCTCCATCATTTTCATTGGTACAATATTTGTATATAATCTTTGTACATTTCCAGCTATTAAATATAAGTGATCAAGAAATATTTTTTCTACATTTTCACTACGATATACTAGAGGTTCTGAAGTTAATCCATATCTGTTTAAATGTTCTTCTGATAATGTCGATTTTACCATTAAACAAAAACTGTTTGGTTTGTGCATTTGATACTTGACACTTTTTCTAGCTTCACAATTTTCATCTTCAACAGGAACAAGTGTTGATTCAAAGTCCGCATACACAACGAAAGGGATACGGTATTGATAATGAACCTTTTCAAATTTAACGAATGCTCTGTTTTCCGCAGGTAAATTAATCTTTGCTTCATAATTATTGTTACATAGTCTTTTGTGCTCTTGTAACCATTCTCTTCCTTCTCTTCCTTCTCGTTGAAAATTAAAACATCTCTTGCAAATTATTTTTTTGTTTCGATTTTTTGAAAGTTGCTTGTTAACAAGACGATCAAATTGCTTTATGTACACATAGTGAGACACATCTCCTCGCGTTAGTAGTAGTAAATCCGTATGATCTGGTAGCTCTTCTTTTGCAATACGTAAAGGATACACTTTGTTTGAACTATCTAATGCAAAAACATTGATAGACGTACCGGGATTTTTCTTCTCAAATTTTGATATATCTTTCAGTGATACAGGATAAGTGATTCCTTGAAAATTGTATCTAAATCTTTGATTTTCATATTCTTGGTCAGGTCTATTCGCATTATGTGGTACAAATTTAGTTGTCATTGCATAACGAAAACATTCATTGTCTTCATTTTTAACATTAATACAAGATTTTATATCTTCAATTCTTTTTGGCAGAGGAATGTAACTTGATCCCATTAGTCCATATCCATGTTTGTGAACTCTTATATCTAATACTTCAATACTTGTAAGACTCCATCCGGATCCTCTTCCTTCGTGTTCCTGAATTTTTGTTAATATTTCTTCTATACAGTTCTCTACTATTGAATCAATGTTTGAACTTTCCATAATGGTTCGGTTTTTTGTTATGAATCCTCTTGGTGATAATTCTTCTTGTACATTTATAAACATAGCTTCTAGTAGTAAACCAAATTTAAGAAAGTTCAATCTTTTTAATTCTTCTTTTAAAGTTTTACTTACAATTGGTTTTGCTTCTCTAATAAATTCTTCTAGCTTCAAGTTTTCATTTTGAATCTTATGATGCATTACTACTTTACCAGGTAATGCAAATACTTGTAGATTTGGTAAAGTAGTTGAAGATGTTGCTGTTATTTCATATTGTTCTTCTTGTTCTTCTTGTTCTTCTTGTTCTTCTTGTTGTTCTTGTTCTTCTTGTTGTTCTTGTTGTTCTTGTTTTTCTTCTGGGTTGTTGTGAATTAGTTCTTTATGACAGTCTAATAGAATTTCATCAGGAAACGATTCCGAACATTTATCGCAACGATACATGTTGAGATGTTTACTCTTCGAAATTTCACCAAGAAATGAAGTGGGCTCTCACGTTCCTCCTATTATAATGGTTCCCCCACCACTATTTCATCCTCTTCACTATCCTAGAAAATCAAACATTTTCAACAAAATATTAACCTTCTACATACTAATTGTTCATTCGTGTTCTTTATTCCCATTGGAGTTTTAGTATATACTTCTTTATATTCAAACTTTAACAAACTTTCTTTTAACATCTGTTAGGACAGATGTTATGGGACAGATGTTAAAAGAACAAATGTTGGAGAGGAAATGGCTAGAGCACAGGCACTTGGTTAAACTAAATTTGCGCATAAATTAACTAGAGTTGAACTGAAAATTCGCATAAATTAAAAGTTAGTTCAAAACTAAAATTCGACAGTGTTAAAAAACTCTAACAGTTGAATAAAAATAAACATTAATTCAAAACTGAAATTCAACAGTGTTAACCAAATTCTAACAGTCAAACAAATAGGTCAAGGTAATCCAATTTAACGCGAAAACGAGGAATAGAGCACTAAGTGGCATGTTAGTCCATTACCACAAAGTGATCTATTCCTCGCTCTCTATTCTACATCTACTTTTTTCAGTTTACTTATTTATATTAAAATGTTCAAATTTTACTATGTAGAATGTCCATTCTTTCTCTTCAACTCTTCGATTTTTTTTAGCAATTGTAACAAATATTCGTTAGTTTTCACCAAAGTCTTTAGTTTGCTACATCCAATTTCAATGGAAGGTATTATAAGTTGTAATTTTATAAGTTCAATCTTTTCTTTCTTGCGAATTTCTTTCTTTATTATATTATTCCTTATTTTTGCTGAAGATTTAAACTCCATGTTGTTTCTGCTAAAGCCACAATAATAATAAAAGTCTCTTGAAACAACCTGCATTTATACACATTCCCCCACCACTTTATAATCCCCACTCATTTCCCCTTCTTCTTTATATGTGGAAGGAAGTATTATAATTAGATTCCTAATATTTCTTTTCCTTCTTCACTACGTGGGGGAAGGGTAATTTGTTATTACACTAGTTGTGCAAGAAAATAGCCGCCAGTGTCCACACCTTGTTCGTAGCACTCCATCATAGATTGTGCCCACTGCAACATGCGGTCTCTGTCATTTGGTGTGACAAGGAAAGAATGACTATCACCATACAATATAAAAGAGTCAATTCGTACATAACATCCTGAGTCCAACCATTTATTAGCTTCAGCCATAAACTTTTCTATTGTATCAAATGGAAATTGTGGATCAATTGCTATGACTTTACGTTCTTCACTAAGTTCAACAGTATAATCATCATCGTCCTCATCATCTTCACTTTCACTGTCGTTACTTAAAGTGTCTTCAGATTGTTCAAAAACATCAGAAATTTCAGAAAAATTAAAATTTTCATTCAGATGAGGAGGCATTTTCAAGCAAGAAATATTGTAAACAGCAGAGACGAAACGACAAGAGCGGCGTGTAGAAGAAAAATGAAGGGGTGACCAACGCTCGCTCCGCTTTTATAATAGTATGCAAATGAGGGATAAGTGCTGACCATGACCAGTCATCGACCCAAAGGAATGGGGGAAGTACTTTTCTTACTACTTGGATGGAAGTAGGTTAGTAGGTCACGAGACTTAGAGTGTTAAAAAATAATGGGGGAGAAACACAACGCTATAACGCGTTGTGTTTCTCCCCCAGTATTTTTTTAAGCAATAATTTGGAAAAAGCTATGTGAATTTACTTGCTACGCCCCCACCTTGTAATACCATCCAGTTTGTGTCTGAGGAGATAGTCTTTAGAGTTTAACTCATAAACTGATTTCTCTTTGCGCAAGGATTCAATCACTTTAATATTATATCTTACGCCGTTACAAGTTGCCAAAATGTGTTTGTTGTCAATAACACTTTCAAAAAAATAGACACAACCTCTCTTAAGCCTATTTCCTTTCACACCAATAATTTTGGATTGGTATTCAACAGTGGGGGTTTCTGTCACTTGTGGTTCAGAAATGTGTTTTACGACATGTACACGGCAAAAACTTTCGTTTTTTACACATTTCCTCCCACAAGGTGATCCTTTCTTAATTCCCCTAGTAAGCATTTCAGGGCAAGTAGTGGGACGGCTAAATGCCCTACGACGCTCTTCTTGTAATAATTGAAATTGCTCTGAAGGAGCGGGTTTAGGAGTAGGTTTAGAAGCTGGTTTAGGAGCTGATTTAGGAGCTGGTTTAGGAGCTGATTTAGGAGATGATTTAGTAGCAGGTTGAGAGGAATCAGTTTTGTGATAGGTATGATCTTCAGGTGTACTAAGTGGTGGGGTAGGAGGCAATGGTGATAGTGGGATAATAGGTGTGCTAAGACGATGAACAATGGTTTCAACGGAAGGGGTATTAGGATGGTGGTGAACTGGCTTCTGCGGTGGCGGCATAGTAGTTGATGGTGGTGCGGAGTCCTTTGAAGGCGAAGGCGGTGAAAAAATACTACGAAGTCTAGAAGTGTTGGTTGGCGGAAGAATAGCTCCAGAAGTTGAAGGTTGAGATGCAAGTCGATTCTTGTAGCAATCAGGAAGGTTTTTGAGGCGAAGAGTTTTTTTAGGTGCAGGAACAGCCGTAGTAGAAATAGAAGTCGAAGTAGAAGTTAAAGTAGAAGTTGTAGTTGGCAGAGATAACATGGTTGTGGCTCCAAGTTCGCAGCGTAACGTCTGTAATCAGAATGAAATGTTAGCCGCAGTCGGTGCGTCTTTTATAACAATATGCAAATGAGAGGGGTAGCAGCTGGCCGAGACTGATTATTGACCTGGTAGGTGGGGGAAAAGGGGAAAGAGAAGGTATTTATTTAAAATAATTCGCATAACTTTTGACTAAAATAAGATAACCAAATTCTTCTTTTACCAAAATGTTTGTCTTATATAGACCTTTTCAATGATGTATCGCTTGTCCAAATCCGTCAATCCATTATCAACTTATAGCCATTTTAATTTTTCAGGTCATGACCGGTCGTTCACCCGTAGTGGGGGAAGGAGTGGGGGTAGGAGTGGGGGAAGGGGGGGGGGGGAATCGACTCCATTTTTTCGGGGGGGGGAGGGGGGGGGGGAATCGACTCCATTTTTTCGGGGGGGGGGAGGGGGGGGGGTCATTGACCCTTCCGAAAGTGGGTCAAGGTCATTCAAGATTTATAATGATCCAAGGTGATGGGAACAGTAATACTGTTCCCACCACCCTGTTTGCCTAGCGGTTCCCACTCCCAACCCACTAGTTACGTTCTGCAAGGGAGGTCCCTGGGCCGTCCGCATCAAAGCGTAACTTCCCGTCCGCATCAAAGCGTAACCATTAATTTCAGGGAAACTGGAACAGTTAATGCAGAAACGCAACTCTAACCCCACCCAAACTAATCCCACCCATCATATTCCTAAACAAAATGCAAAAAACCTAGTCCGCAATTTGCGGATGTCCCACCCCTTCTAAGTGAAGTTCAACTGAACTTCTGAATTTACAGTTAATCTACCCCCTAACATCTAGCTGAAAGGCAAAACAACAACATAAATTATTAATATCAACACTTAAAACTAACAACACATCATTATTAAAAACCAAATAATTCAACACAACCAAATACCATCATTATTCTTAAAATTAATACACCTTAATGCTAAACACCTCTTAAAATTAATACACCTTAATGCTAAACCCAACTTATAACTAACATCGCAATGCGCAAATTATTTCTTAAATTAAATACAACTTAAAACTAAACACACACACACACACACACACACACACACATACTACATTGCATTAAAAAACGCAACGTAGTAGAAGAAGTTCAAATATATATAGGCCTACTATATATTTGAAACCTCTTGCTGAGTCGCCAACAACCTTTCGCTATGAAAGTTTGTTGACGACTGACGCTAAGATCAGGCTCGTATTGCTCCTCGGATTCTCGAGTAGTGGGGGAAGTTGTTTCACTCCAGTACAGTGTTCAATCCAGTCCAGTTCGCAGCAGTGTAAAAGGAAGGCAAAGGAGTGGGGAGCGGCGCATGCGCAACAACACAAAACCAAGGTTTGAGGTTAGAATTATCCATGTGCAGTAGCGCTAAAGTGAGTAATACAGGACTAGGCGCATGCGCATAGCATGGACTGATTCCGGTCCGGAGAACTCGTTGTATGCGCAGCAGGTTTGAGGTTAGAATTATCCATGGCAGCTGCCATGTTTGGTCTGGTTTCACCACATAGAGTCAGCAACCGGTGGTGACCGGTCATTGGCCTAGAAGGAGTAGGGAAAGGTGGTGACCGGCCATTGACCCAGAGGAGTAGGGGAAGGAGTGGGGGAAGGGGGGGGCTCCATTTTTTCGGGGGGGGGGAGGGGGGGGGAGGGGGGGCGGGGAGGGAGGGGGGGAGGGGGGAGGGGGGGGAGGGGGGGGGGGTCATTGACCTTTCCGGTCGGTCATTGACCCCAAGGAGTAGGGATAGACACAGAACCCTACTTCTCTTACTACTCAGGTGAAAGTCGGTCAACCAGTCATTTGCTTGCCATCTGCCGCCATCTGGCTGGAGTTATTGCCTCTATAAAGGTGGGTAGTTTATCGCGCTACAAACATTCATTGCCTCGCATCCGCTCGGTCATCATCTCTCGTTAGTTTTATGTTATGACTACTTCACTTACTAGGTTTGAGGTTAGAATTATCCATGGAATAGCCTTCGTAAATTCTAACCTATAAAATTACTACTCTGGCGTTCTGTTTCAATTTCTTTTACACTTCATTTTATATCTCAGTCTTCTTTTAACTTCTGAACTTAACACATCGGTTATAATGACTGCACAATGTTTAAAATTAAAGCTTTTGCGAACACAACACATATTACAAAGTACTTCTAAACCTTCAATTTCAAAGTGTAGAACTAATTTAAATAGAGTTAGGAAGAAGTACAGTTTTAACCCATTATACTCTTCAAAGACTTCGCAGGTTAATGTTGATGATAGTATTATTTACAACATTTTGCATTCTATGTTACAATTCAACAACTTTGAACTTGTTACACCTATCGACTGTGTTCAACAAGTTTTTTTATTTTACCCCTACTATTCCTCATATAAGCGCTGTCACCACAATTCCTACTTCATGCTCCTCTATTCTCTTCAGCTGAGCTAAGATTTGAGGTTAGAATTATCCATGGCGGCCGCCATGTCTAGTTCAGTTTCACCACATAGAGTCGGCGACCGGTTATTGGTCTAAAGGAGTGGGGGAAGGGGTGGTGGGGGAAGGTTGCCGTTTTATAAGCCCTCTCCCTAGGCGGCGCTTCTCATTCGATCGCCAACTTTCAAACGATAAACACCTCTCCCATGGCACGAATCAATTATCCCGCTATCACCAACTACTTCAACTTAAAACTATTTCTGGTGATAGTTGGATAGAATTTTTTAAAACTTACTCTGGGTAACCTTGACATATTTTCCAGATTCCAATTATAAGTTTGAATTTCAATTTTAAACTAACTCTTAATTTTTGTTCAACTGTTAGAGTTTCGTTAACACCGACGAATTTCAATTTTGAACTAACTTTTAATTTTATGCACAAATTCACTTCACCCTAACGCCAACACTATCGCCATCTCCACCCCGACCTATATGGCATAAAATATAACTACAGCATCTCATATATACACTCTAACCCCCACCGGAAGCTATGTGACATAGCAGCTGGCGCCAGCTGCTCGAGCAGCTGCTCGGGCAGATGGCACGACTTCCGGTCCAGAAGTAACCAAAACACACTACTCTTGAGTATTTTTTATTTTTATCAATGGTTTCGGAGATATGGGCAGATAAAGTTTGTCCCATGTTATTCTTATGGAACTAAAAATGAACTTCAATTGCCTCTAGCTCCCTAACTGTTAGGTTTAGAGAAAAATGACATAGAATAAAAAAGTCTTAAAATAACATGAAAATTTCAAAAACACCATAAAATGTAGGGTGTTCTATAAGAAATTTTAAAGTTGGCCGCCATATTGGAAAAATGGCGGGAATTTTTGAAAAGTGAAATACATATCTGAAACCAGAATAAAAAAGTAAAGGGGGTCCCCCATAAGAAGTATACTGTCAAATTTAAAATAAAAAAGTTAGCTATTGGATCACTTTAAGAAACTCACCCTGTATATAAACCCTTCTAGTATTTTCCTGAACTATGTGGTTTGATGCGCCACAAAATAAAAGCGAAATGGTTGGAGTAAATTGAAATTTTCTTTTGTTAACATGACAGTTACAGCCTCAGCTATCGATAATTGGAATTTTTCTGAATTAAAATCATACAAATAGTATCAAGCAATATAGTCTCTACTTACTTACTCCTTACTTGCTCTATGGCACTATTTTATTTTTGGCACTATGTTAACCATACGGCTTTTAATGCAAAACATGATACTTTATTCCTCTGTTTCGGACGCCGTTTTTCAACCGATTTTCTTTAAACTTGGCAAATGTTTAGTTGAATAGTTATATTAGGCCCCTCATACAGTAGGCCTACCACGAAATTTTGAAAATTTAACAAATATTACTCTCTGTGACTTTGCAAAGTAACTCGATTTTCTTTAGTAATATTTGTTAAATTTTCAAAATTTCTAAGTATGAGGGGAATAATATAACTATTCAACTAAACACTTACCAAGTTTAAAGAAAATCGGTTGAAAAACGGAATCGAAAACAGATGAATAAAATACCATGTTTTCCATTAAAAGCCGTATGGTTAACATTGCCGATTGCACAATAATGGGCTAGTGGATCATAGGTGAAGATGACTCTTAAGCCTTGTCCATAAGTAGCCAGGAAGCGGATGATTGTGATGCGGAGCGCTAAACAGAGCACGTTGTCCGCAATGACACGGAGCGGCGAGGGACGCTCGTGACCCAGTCCCATAGCCTCAACAAATCAATGCCATCTGATGTAGTGGTAATTACATAGCGCCGGTCACGTATATGGTCCGGCTCTGTAAATATGGGTTGTTCTACTCCTGTAATTTACAACGACAATATGCCCGCTCCGATTCCTTCAATATGCATCACGATTTCGGTTTTATTGATTCCTTGCCCAAGGAGGTCCAGTTGCGAAACAGGAACAATGTGGACGTTGGCAAATTGATGAGGCGGATTTGCCGGGGAGTTCTACCTTAGGCTCTACAGCTCTATAGCTTGAGGTATGGACAGAAAAAATATTGATAAGGAAATACTAGTGCACGTGTTGCTCGTCATCGAGCAATTTATTTTGATACAATACAAAAGTTACATTTAGTTCTAAATCAATGACATCCGACCATTCCAATATTTTGATTATCAGTGATACACCCAAAACTACAGCTGTACGTTGAAGTTTAAAATGCTCACACCAATCTCAATGTTATTCTAATGAGAAAATTTCAAATACAATTTTTTGATAGTGCACTTATTTTAGTCCGATTCTCATTAATTTTTGGCGGAAACAACTACAGGCCAAGCCCTATCCGACGGCACCAAAAACTTGAAAATCGGTTGACAATTAATTGTAGGAGGAGTTCTCTACTCAAAAAACCCCTTAGTGCATTGAATAAGTATATAGATATATAGATGTGGTTCAGCTTAAAGCTAATAGGAAAGTCGTTCTTTGATTTCCTAAAAGCCATAAGTAAGTGAGTAAGAAAATATTTGAGGAAGAAAAATTCCGTCTTCTGTTTCTCTTTGAATAACAAAATATGTCTTCTATCACTTACCATAAGATGAGAATTATTTACCATTAATTTAGTTTTAATTACTTCCTTTCGACGAACTCCAATCTATCAAAGGTTGTAATAAGCATTTTATTTGATTAAACAAAACGAGAATGCTGTATTTATTTCAGTTATAATATTACAAAAACACTTGAACTAGTATGTGTTCGTCTCGTGTTGTGCCAGGAATTCAGAGATTCATGTGGAATTTATTTAAATGAATAAATTATAAAAATTTTGTAAATAAATAAATAAATTTTTTTATGTTTACAAATCTTAGTTTTTCTTTGTCGTTTAATACATCTTTTCTAAGAACATGTAAACAAGGTCTAAATAAATGGTTGTTTTACCTGCATAATCAGCAGTGTGTTAGTATTTTTGACTAACATTACTCATTTTTAGATTCATTGTTAGATTTTTTTAGCTTGGAAAAGTATAATAAATTATGCTTGAGCAAACGGAAACAGTAAATTTGACTTGTATGCTCCCAGTGCTGCTTTCAATTCTCCGTTTGCGAATGACTGAGCATCGTTATGAACTGTATATTTGAAAGTCTCAGCTTCAACATGCTTCGTTCTAGGCCATTAACTAGCATCAGGATTTATGTAGACGAATAAACCAAGGAAAGCCACTCTTTATGCCTTTTCCACTCACTTCCTTTATACATCAATGCACCTCTTCACTTTATATGGCCGAGGGTTTCATTCCTATGCTGAGATTCAAGGAATCCCAGTTAATCATCCGTTTCACCCTTCAGAGAAAGACACGGTCCTTCATATGCGGTACTCCAAAAAAATAGAAATGTTTATTAACAAGTTTTATATCAACTGTTTTGAAATTATTACTAGTTGCTATATGCTATATGCTGATTTACAATTAATTGAGCTATTAAAAATATATATACGAATACGGTATTTTAGGAAGCTACATTTTATTTTACATAGAAGTGATATCGGATCATTGTAAAGCGGTTTATGGGGTTTTGTTGGGCTTAAATGTATATACAAAATAGAAAATTTTTCCTAATTGTTTATTATTATAAAAATGCAGTCGTTTAAAAAAAATAATAATTGTGACTTATTGTTTAAAAAGTTATTGCTAAAACTTTGAATTACAAAGTGAACTTTTTGATATCACCAAGTTATCATTACTTAATTAAGTTAATTATAGCTACTCATTTTTTACAAATTTTTAAGAATATTGATATATTTTGGACTGCTTCCTGAATCCATCTTTAGTCTAACCTAATTTAAATAGTTCCATTCATTTAGGTCCATAATATATATAATTCTCTCAAAATTTTGTTAAAAAACTCACGAGTAGCTATAATTAATTTAAGTAAAATTACCATGGATATTAATACATACCGTCAGGAATTAACTTATAATAAATCAGTAATAATTTATAAAACTTTAAAAAAAATTCCAGTCTCTAAAAAAACCTATGGACATCAGTGAATTTTTATCATTTGGCAAAAGACGCATGTGAACAAAATAAAATAAAATGCCGTAAATTAAACAAAACTTAAATATAGTTATATTGAAGTCTGGGTTGCAAAGAGCTACGTCAGCAACATGCAAATAACACGCAAAACTTACCTGGACACTTGCAACCTGTAATTTTAAGACTTAAATCTCTTTCTTGAATGTTTCTATCCTCACAGATTACTATGAAAACGTCAAAGACGTATCAATTATTTTACATTTCAATTACGTTTCTTCCTTATGTTGTTATGCTTTGCGGATTTACAGATAATATTTCTGAGTCCCTAACATTAAATAGTGTTTACACACTCAACCAAATATAGTGAATAAATTTTCTTTTTTCTTTTTGTATAAAAACTAAATACAAACATGACATGAAGATCTTAAATCAGAGATCTTCTTTTATTTCATCTTCTTCATATCTCCCACAAACTTATTGATACTGACATACCACCTCGATCGGCTGTTTGCTAGTCGTTTTGCAGGATAATTTAAAAACTATTGATATATTATTTTCTTGTAATCGTAGACCATCAGTTTAATATAAATTTCAATACTAACTCAATCGGTGTTTTCCGCGAGGCAATCTCTCCATGACAAATGTCAACTTTGAGACTAATAATGTACTACAATACAACATACTTAAAAAAACAACCGAGGATAATCCGAGGAGTATCTCGGATTTGCCAATATTTTCAATATTGAGTTTAGGTATTCAGTCCATGATTACTTCTAGACTCCCTTGCGTTCTTTCCACCTTTGCCTTCAAACTAAAACGGGCAAACAAACAGTATGAAGAAATATAATTTTCTTGGAGCGCACAGTCTTTCACAGTCTTTCCCGAATTCCCTCACCCCGACCGTTTCTTCTTTTCCACACCTGCTGGATCAAGATGACTGTAGGCCAGGGCCAGGTGAGCTACATCCCATAAGAGCAATGGTGTCAGATTCTGTGACGTCCGTGGATAACGCCACAGAGTTTTTGTTGGTTAAAAAAAGTGTTAAGAAACCAAAATTTTACTCTTTGTTACCTGCAAGTGTTGCCAACGCTGCAGGAAACAACTATCGTTCTCGTTTGCGTTGGAGATTTTTTGTCTCAACTATTACTAAAATAAGGAATTCCAAAGCAAACTAGGGTAGAATTTATGGTTTTAGATTTACCTTGATTGATAATTGTTAATTTGGTCATTACCTAATGGTTTGTTATTAAGTAATAATCCAAATGTAAAATAAAGTAGTATGGTGTCGTTACGATAAATATCGTACCCGTGGCAAGACTGCTTCATTCTCATTTTTAATCAGTTGTGTAATGATAAATATTATAACGTAACTTGACTTTCGTTTTAGTTTTGACGCTTCATATCCGGAACACAAAAAAGCTACTCAGCTGACCTTAGGAAGAATTTGTGCTTTTTCCTCTACAGACCTTGCTGCTGGATCGCCATTACCGTTGCGGATCCTACCGTTGGTCTGATGAGTGTCTGCCGATCGCACATAATGCTACGGCCTCACGTGTGTTGTGTGTGAGTCGTGATCGCACACGTGTCATTATCAGGTCGTGATCGATATCATTGTATCTGGACCGGCCCCCGGCGCTCACGACCGCCTCCCAATCGACGCCGACCTTGTTACTCGTGCACATGTCATTGATAACGCTCCCGGCGGCCCGACCGCAGCCGCGCCGATTGGATTGCTAACCCATATAGGCTAAGTAGCTTCGGTATTGGCTTTAGGAAGGTATGCGACTTCCTGGTAGAAACCTCTCACGCTAGCATTTACTTAGATATCGGTGGAGGATTAAAATAGAAAGTAGTGAACTGATTGCTCCAGATCGAGTATTTTAGTTTGAACTAACACATGTTATTGCTGAAGATGTGACGTTTAGTTCTAAATCAATTGCACCAGAGCAATCCAAAATTTCAATTACCAGTAGTCACCCAAAACCATAATAATTTACAGCTTAACATTAACAGATGTTTAAAATGTTCCAACCAATCACAATGTTTTTCTATTGAGGAAATTTCAAATTTCAATGATATATTGCACATTTAACTAAGTCATATTCTCATCAATTTTTGACATAAACAAATAAAGTCCATTTAAACATCCAACGACACCAAAAACCTGAAAAATCGCTAGGAAATTTTGGGAAAAGTTTCAAGTATCAAAAAACCCCTTATCGTATTAAATAAGTATATAGATAGGTGTCACAAACAAAGGCTAGAAAGTTTGAGTATCACCATCAGAGATAATTTCATCTTTATTTTTATAAAGATTAAATTAAGAAGAAGAATTATTAGGTTCACAAGTTGGTATCAGCTTAAGTATCTTTGATTTATAACTATTTCTTTATTATCTGAGTCAACTAAAATTCTATTGATAGTAAATCGACTCAAGATTGACACCAAAGTAAAATTTTTTACAGTTAAATTTGTATAAAGTAATCTATAATGATACGGTAATACAAGTTTCAATATTTTTTATGGAAAGCTCTGTGAGTTTTCCTGCATAGTTGCCACTAATCTGAACTATTGAAGGTTTACGTAGCCAAGCAGCTGCTACACAACAGCGACCCATGAATCAATGTATGTCCACTGGTAGCATACAGAGGTGTTGTTTATGCAGTTTATGCATCCCGCGCCGCATGGTGCCGTTGGTGCCTCCACTGGTAGTCTGTAGTCAGTAGCGGAGGCCCCCATCTCCATTGCAGCTGCAGATGCTACAGCCACCGGCGCTGCGTGCGTCGCCACCACCGCTGACAGACCATTCGTCATACTTATTCCGGGAAAATCAAACAAGCCATCTCTCTCCAGGCTCGAATGTGATCTGAATATATTAAATCAGTCGGAGAATGTAGCAGTTGCTCTTTTCAAACTCTGGCATCTCTGTTTTTCTAAAGCTTTTAAAGTCAAGAGATTTCAAACATCTGCAAGTATTAATTTGATAAAAGGTTTTAAGGTAATTAGTGAAATTTGTTATAATGACTATCTATTTTATCTTCTAAAATAGCTATACAATCTTTAGTTTTGAAGTGCCAGTGAGAAGATGCTGATAATTCTGTAGCAATCGGTAATTTTTTTTACTCCACTTCCAAAGTCTTCCAAGAGAGTCCTAGTAAGGTCCTAAATAGTAAAGACCAATTCGAAAAGTTTTATTTATACACTTGTAGAATAACCTTGTATTATTATTTATTAAAACGTGTAAACGTATAGTAAAAGAATTTAAACATGTCCTTGTTTTCTATCTTTTAGCTGTCTCGTGATTCATCAAATCTATTTAGTCTGTTGATTAAGATCTCGTATGAAGTTTTATGTACATAAATAACAATGTTAATCAAAATTGCATAAAAATAAAATTATTTCAGAGGGAAATAAATCCGATTAGGAAAATAATTATTACCACAACCTCACAGATTCTGAGCGGCCAACTTTTTTAAGTTTTACAGATACAGTATGCAGTATTTACAGAGAGTTTGAAAACTCTTTTCTGAAATTTAGTGTGGGTGAGTCCATAGATCAAAATATACCAAAAAGTAAAAAAAAAACCCCACAAATTTAATTATCTAAGCAATTATACCAACTTTTCAAGGGTCTGACAACAAATAACAAAGCTATTGAGATTTTTCTATTAAAATAATAACAATTCTTAATTTGCATGAATTTAAATGCAAAATCATTTTTTTTTCAGACAAATGGTAATAACTCCGTAGTTTCTCACCATATCCTTACAAACCTGGTTCGTTGTCTGGATGATAAAATTTGCAACATTTTTGATACTTGTAACATTTTGATAACAACCACCGGTTTCGAGATATTTGAGTATAACAATATTAAATGTCCGCTGTGTAAATACGCATCGAAGAACAAAAATATTTTTTTTTTTCTAAAATGAACATTGGTGTGAGACGGATTCATACCAAATATGAACTGAATAAAACTTACGGAATCAAAAATTATAAAGTGTAAAAAACAAAATGTTGGCTAGCGGCTTGTCGAAGCATTTTAGGACATAAGTTCAAATTAACATTTTTGTTTATTTTTATCAAATTCTCATCATACGGAGTTACGGAAGAAAGATTCCGAACACCTTCTATACGAACTAAATATTAATTTGGAGGGCTTTGTGACTTAATACATACATGTACACGCTAAAATAGAAAGAATGAAAAAGTCATTCTTTGTTCAGAGTGAATGCGTGTTCATTCCAAAAGAATGAAAAGTAACTCGTGAAAGAACGGAAAACATCCACTCTTTCTAAAGAGTGAAAATATCCACTATTTAAATAAATGGATTTTCACCTTTTCAATAGATGGTTTCTCAGTCACTCTATCAAAGAGTGATTTCCTTACAGAATCAGAAGACCGCCATCTTTAACGGGTCCGGGACAATTTATATGCGTTATTTATATTAAGTATTGGGAAACGTTTTGTGTGTTTGCATGGCTATGGCTAAAACTTCAAGTCAGCTCTGAAATCAATCATCGAAAGCATTCACCTCCAAAAAAATCTTCCTCCTCGGCATTGGTGTCACGTCACGACGGTGTCTCTTTCCAGAAGCTTTCCCTCCTCAATAGTTAGCAAGCACAGCACAACTAGGTAAGTTTAGATGAAGTAATTTAGTTCTATATGCAAACATACTCTATTATCAACAGGATATTGTGTAGTATACAAGACTGAGAATCACTTATAATGAAGACAAAGCCACCTTACCTTTGTACACTTTGTCTTGTAGGTTATCATCGAGGTTCAGTTCAGTAGGTTTTAATAGAATAATATTAACATAAATAACAAAATAAAGGACAAATTTTAACTAAGTTAATGAAGCCTAAAACATTATCAAAGAACAACACAAAATAAACTAGCTAAGTTTATTTTGTATGTGTACCTATTTTGAGTAATTGTGAGAAGACTTCATTTGTTAGGTTAGGTTAGCCTAAAATGATTTGACACAAGTGCTGCCAAATACGAATCAGAAATGTACTTTTTATTTAGTCTATGGAGGAAATGAGTTATGCGTTTTCAATTTTTCTTAAAACTATTGATTTTGTTGTTATAGCCTTAACATCGCGGTCCACAAAAGTGATGGAGGTTTACTGTTGGACTGTTATTATAATCCATTTCTTACCTCAATTTATCTTTGATGAATCTATTGTTTTCATCGCATAATTTTAATCACTAAATTGAAATTTTAACATCGATAATAATGGTGGAGGAGGATAACTAAGTTCCGCCAATTAATGGATGGCTATTCTAGGCCTTATAATAAAAATTTTTTATTTTGTTAATTTTCTGTAAACTTTACCATGGATGGTATTACAACTGTTGGGTAATCACAATAAAGAGATCTTAGTTTTGAATGATTGGGCTGTATAGCCTAGGCCTAGTAAGTTCACCTGATGATGTGGTAGGTAATACCAAACTAGCATGCCTAGTGATAGGTAAATTATTCACCAGTAGGCCTATAGGTGTAGCTGGTTAAATAATTGGATAAAAGTTAGTCTAGTAAAACTAAGGTGCCATTCAGTAAGCTTCCTACGTGTGATTCAGTCAGCCGTATGCATATACAGAGGCATAACCTTTGGAGAGTATAAATCGAGTCATTTGATAACTCTATCTTAACGTAGGCCTAACATATTATCCAAACTTCGATATCTCACATAAATCATAGCCTAAGAGAGTGTAGTAAAACTTAGGGTGCAGTTTATGATGCGTCCTACTTTAATTTAACCCTCTGAGCATTATTCGGCGAAACTTCATTATCCGACTCCGCGGTTATTATCGATGTGAAAAATTCGATATTGCCATTATTCGATACTTGTAATCGTTTGAGTTAAGATATGTGTAACACAATCAATCATATGATAGGTTATTTACAATAACACAAATGTATCATAACAATAATCTAACCGTAAACCTTGTCACTTTTATTGACAGTGATGTTTATAGCAACAAAATGAATAGTGTTTGGAAACATTTAAAATGCATATTCCTTTAATACAATAGCAAAATAATACCATTCTGATTCGTATTGGCAGCATTTGTGTGACGCCATTTTAGGTCTAACATAGTCTGCTTCTTCTAACAATAATTAAGATACACAAACTTGGGTAGTTTTTTTGAGTTGTTCTTTGATAATGTTGTAGGTTATGTTAGCTTAAAATTTGTTTTTGTTATTTACTTGTTTGCATTACATTTGTTTTATAGTTAAAAGGTATGTTTAATTATATTTGAACAAAACTAAATCAGGTGATGAAATCGTATTCGTATGGTGTAATTATATTATCGATAAATATTATCGCAATATCGCCATTACCACATCGATAATAACCGCGGAGTCGGTGGATTCGGACGGAGTTTTGCCCATTATTATTTTGCCTTATCGATATCGGGGAATATCCGATTTATATCGTTCCTTAGCACTTGTTGGGTGAAAGGCGAAGCACGATATATCGTTTCTTAGCATTTCTCGGGGGAAAAGTCGAGTAACAATATGTCGTTCATAGCACCGAAAGGGTTAAATATACAGCAACTCCCATTTAGGCCTATAAATCATTTTTTATATCCTTACCATAGTTGTTGATTATGGTAACAGCCATTTGAAATTCGCTGAATAAACAGTTCTGCCGCGAAAATACTTTTAAATAGCCTATTATTATGATTTTAGGCATAAAAGCACAAGTAGTAAAATCGGACACAAAATATTATTAACAATTTCATCCTGTCATTTATTAAAAAACTGGCACTTAAGAATTCTTGGCTAGGCCTATGCTCTTATATTTCCCTTGTCTAGAATAAAATTGTGTGTTAGATTAATTCAGATACCAGGTTGTTACAATTAGTAGTGTGCTGTGTATTGTTTATTCAGGGCCCCGCTTAATCATGCTACTTGACCGTCTTGTCAGCCGAGCCATGTGAAGTCTTGCGTCAACACCTGTGATATCTTCGTGATGCCTTCTGAGGTCTTTCATGGATCTTCACAGGTTTTTGTCAGAAGGTATTTAGCCTTTATGTTTTGTAAAGATATATTTTTTGTACCGCTATAAAGGGTGTTGGTCTCTTTAATGGAAATTATTATGATGTAGTTTTATTGGGAAGATGTTACACCCTTGGAATTTATAATTTTCCAATTGTCATGAAAAATTATTGGTTCAACATATGTTACCACTTTGTAAAATTTGTTTGCTTGCTTAGTTCTGGAGTAAGTCCACACACAGTAGTTTTATATTTGTTAATTTATGCAGTATACCACTGGTCTGCTTCTTTTCTAAAGATTTATACAAATCTGTTAATAAATTATTAACTACAAAAAGATTTTTAGTATGTTTTTTAGTGAAGATTTTTCAGGAAATGTTTGGCTAGAGTGTCATGTTTATGTATTTTGTCAAATGACTCACCGTGTAACACCATGTCCTATAAAGTGTAGTATCAAAAGTTACCCCAGATGAGTCCCTACTTTCAAAAGCCATGTGATTCAAAAGTAATTTAAAAGTACGGTGGTTGTTAGAAGAATTAGGCCTATGTCATTTTGTCCGACCGTTAAACTTAATGTTACAGTCCTCATTTTGTTTTTTGTAGTTTTTGTCACACTCATTGAAATTAAATATTGGAGTGTAGCCTAACTTATACAGTGTAAGTCAAGTAGGGTTGTGGGAATATTCGAACTTCGAATAATTTTGAATAGAATATTGCGATAATTCATTCAATTCGAAATTCCAGGAAATATTTGAAGTTCGAACCGAATAGATTGATTCGTTCGAATAGCTCGCCGGTGACCCGAAAACGCTAATGATGCTCAACGGCTAGTTGTAATTTTTTAAACAAACGTTTGAATGAACAAATCAGCTTATAGTGTAAAGCAGAAATATTATTTAAATGCAATGAATGGATCAACAATTATTAACATGTTTATTGACAAAAACGAACCAGTAACAGTAGTTCTGAGTTTCCAGTGTTGCCACGCGTCGACCAGTAGTGCAATACTCAAAATTATAAAATGATTGCATTTTTTTTTTTTTTTTTTTTTGTATAAAGAAGGGTTTACTTAATCTTTGTTATAGTATTGCTATCTTTTGCTAGCTACAACTTTGTATAGTCAATCTACAAATTAACATTGACTAAAAGTTGATACTTCGCGCATGTTGTAATCCGGCGGTGGATAGGGCTATATTGTGAATCAAAACTTTACATACTCTGTGTCAGCCAAGCCAAGTCAGGACGGACTAAAAATTCAAATGACGCTCGCATTTATTTTATCTCATTTGCTGTGTTCTTGACTTGTTTTACTTCTCGGCGGTTTGGCAGTAATGTTTAGTTTTTTATTGTTGTAACTAAATTATTGTGGTTGTGTTGTGATTTTAGGAAAAATAAGTTGGCTGCTAAACCTTAAGTAAACCTTTAGTGATTTTATCCACATATCTTGGAAAAAACACTTTATTCTGACCCAATAATGTGGAATACAGTTTGTTTGTGAAATGCTCATATTTTAAATTCTACATACCTTAATTTCATTGTCAATCTCAGTTAAAATAAATGATAAAAGAAATTTCAACATTAGGCTACTATTCGATTCAAAACCAAAAATCACTATTTGCACACCTCTAAAGTCAAGTCATCTAACCTGGCCTCAGATTGCGGAAATAACCCATTTGATCACCGACTTAATTTTCAACCGTTGAAATAGACACGGCTGACACGGATAACTGGTTCCCAAATACAATCGCTAAAATATTTTATTTCAAAAGCCGATTTCCTGACAATTCCGTTTCAGACGCCTTTTGAAATATTGAGATCGTGTACAATTTGAATTTGTTTCTAATTAATATTGCTCCTCTAATTAAAATTGTTTTTCCTCCTCATAAAGAAGATTAACTTATATAGGTATTCTTTTTTCAGGATTTGGGCGAAGACCTGCGGACTCCACACATCTTCCTTTTATTTCTACTGACTCACAGCAACTGAAGATGAGTGCATCTAATGGCTTAAGAATCACGAAGACTTTGGAATAGTGTTTGGTTTTAGTGTCAAGAAGTTCTGTGCAGTGATTTAGTATGGAATTTTTCCAGTCTAACTCATATTGTGTTAAGTGTAAATTTTATTGGATTAATGAAGGCCTACCAGGATATAAGGTACCATATGTAAGGTATGAAACTTGAAATTCATTAGGCTCATAGGAAATATTGTTAGGCCTATTAAATTAGGGCTTAGAAGTTCAAATCCCATAAAGTTATTGTAAATTTGCCATCCATAGAATAATTTTGGATACACATGTGCAAGTTATTCAAAATGAAAAGTAAGGCAGTAACCTACATTTCGTCGTTGTGCCGCCATTACCGCTTAAGTGACATTTTTTCCCAAATTGAGTTTTGCATAGGCCTATGGTATTTTTGAAGAGACGCATCAGTTGGTACGGTAGAAGTTCACGTTATCACCACAGGAAGTGCTCCAGTCGCGTGAAAGCAATAAGGTCTAAGTGAATAGTTCGCGCAGCACCGCCTATCTGAACAGCACAGATCAGTTTCAGCTTGTATGCAGTCATGCAGCATGAAGTCCTCTGTTTTTAACCTAACTATTCATAACTTACGACATGTAGAGCTTCAATTTTCTTTTAATAAACTGTTTGAGACTAAGAGTTATTAAAGTTGAGTTTAGATTACTGTAATCAGCGCTGTAAATATGAATTTAAATCTCCTGTCCTTTCAGAGGCACTTAGGCGGTATTGCAAGGATCACTTAGGTGATCCTGCCGGTTGCTTACTGTTGCTGCAAATTAGTTTTTCCTTCCTCCTGTAAACTTTGGAATTGGTCAGTTAGGCGGTAATGCTGGCGCAACGACGATTTGTTCCTGTAAGTGCCAATCATGGTGGAATTCCCCTAACTATTTTTGAGCCGCCACTGACAATCGGCAAAATTAGGCTAATTTTGCAGTCATCTAAATTTTTCAAATTTTCTAATTAAAAAATAATGGGAATTGTAAATTGTAACTAATGATGACAGGGAAACCTATTTTTTCAGGATTTCTTCATGGTCAAATTTTCCCTGATGGCTAAATTGAATTTTTAAATTGTAATTTTCTGGTCAAATTGAATGGGCGAATTTTCCTTAATTTATTTTCTTATAAGATATTACAGTGAACAGTAGCCTACGGTAATTATTTAAAACCGTTTACATTGATTAGTAGGCCTACATATTACCAATTTAATAATGATTGTCTGTAGCCAATGAAATAGTAGTTTTCATCACAGGTCTTGAAAGTGACTTATTGCAGGGAGAGATTTCATTTACGACCGAGGCAAAGCTGAGGGTGGTTGGAAAAGGCTAGGCTATCGAGCCCCGTAATGGCACTTTGGAGACTTAGTATTGAACATTATTTTTCATTACAATATCTAATAACTTTTAAACAACATGAATATTTTTGTTCATTCCACTTAGTACAAGAAAAAAACTGAACTCATAACGCTGAGTTTCCGTGCTTATGTCAAGGTACATACGCACGGAAACAATGTAACAACTGATCAGCCTAATGTAACAGCTGATCGGTCTGCACCCCAAAATCCCATAACGGTTACTTTCCGTGCACCTCAAATGCAAGAAAGTTAATGTTAGATAATTTTGCCGAGCAGAAGTGGGAAAAACTGATTTTCTTAGCTCATTTTATGTTTAGAAAGCGTACTTAGAAAGTGTGTAGAGTAATGAAATATTAGTTTTCATCAATAGGATGGAAAGTGGCTTTTTTTGCGCAATCGTGTTTTACGAGCCAGGCGAAGCCAAAGTCGGAAATAGCGATCAAGCACAGAATAAACACTTCCCGTCCGAGTGATGAACAATGTTTTTCATCATACTGCAAAAATATAAAATGGATAACGAATTTAAAAATAAATTAGGCTTGATTAAAATTCATTATCTGATTACCTTTATTAATTGACTTTCATCTTAATTTAAATATTCCTTATAAACAACTGACTTATACGTAGCATGAAGACATGTCAAAATCTTGCATAAACATTGTAGTATGCAAGTCACATTGGCAAGTTACATTGGCCTTATTTGCCATGGATTAGTATGATTTTTGTGAAAAAAAAACAACTTTTGAAGTAAGTGCACGGAAAAAATTCACCGATGTTTTTATGGAGCATTTTTAAAAGACTAGGCCTACAGAAAAGGCTAACTTTGTAGACTAAATACAGGCCAGAAAACGGCTGTTTTGCGTGCAGTATGATGAAAAGTATTATTTCATCTTCTAAACTATAATTGTAATAACCAGGAAGAAATTTCTCAAAAATATCCCCAAAAATACCCAAACCCTCTAAGCCAAGGGCCTACCATAAACATAACCCGTAGGCCTATAAAAATGTTTTTTTCAACTAAACTTGTAATTTCTACTAACTGTACTTCAGCCAACTTAGTTATTCTAAATTAATAATTTATACTTATTATTAGTTGTCCATTTAAAAAATAGATCAATTAGGTATAGTAATCTATTTTCCCTGTTAATAAACATTGATTAGCCTACTTTTATTTTCTTTACATTGTAAATTAAACCAATTTTAGTTGGTTTTTCTTAATACCATAGACCCTCTTAACAGCAATAGGTACAATAGATCCTCTATTCAACCGGCACTCGGATTAACTGTCTCTGCCTTGGTACAAAGTAGATAGAGATTGATAAAAATTTCCTGAAAATTAAAAATGGTCAGTTTATCAGGCCTTTTCTGATGATTGAGAGTCTTCCGTTCCGATCATAATAACTTTATTTAAATATAACCATATCCAATCAAGTAGGCCTACCGTACCGTAATATTGTAGAACATCACTATTGGGTTTATCGTCATCTATTTTTATAATCAACGAATTAGTTTTGTTTCAGGCCTACAATATAGCCTATAATATAAGTTAATATTTTTATTTCAGTGTAGCCTATAATAGTACCAGTATACATGTTTAGTCTATGAAGTTGCCCGCTTTAATCAGCCTTTTGGGTTATCCGTAGGCCCGGTCTCATAAGGGCTTGTTAAGAGAGGGTCTACTGTATTATTTACATCAAGATAAACCTATCGTTTATTACATGTACCAAAAGTGGCTATTCAACCCTCACTCATTTTCACAACTCGCTTAGCTTAGGTCGTTCAAACTTAAGTTCATATCAAAAAGCATGACTTTGGCCCCATATTATAGTGATCTAGTTTAGTATTTAATGTTGTAAGTTAGGCCTAAGTAAAAAAGAATTGTTCTTTGGTGTGATAATAAATAAAAGATAAAAACAAAAGACCATTAAATAAATGGTTTTATAAAAATTTTTAAGTCTGCAGTTTGATTAGAAAATTGTAACTGTAACTTAGGCTATTACACCTATAATGTTAAACTTGTAATTTTGCCTTTGTAGTTCTAAGACAATGTTTTGTAGAACCAACAGAACTGAAAATGTTGAATGAAACAGATTTTATAGTAAAGTTGCAAAATAAAGACATATATTGTACTTTTACAAGATTTTTCCTTGGCATTTAAGACCTACATTTTTGGCGGTACCGCAATTTATCTGTATTTTGACAAAAAAGATTTTTGTTGTTTTCCAAAAAAAAATTTTGGCAACCAGTTTGCCAAAATTTTTTTAAGTAACTGTACAAAATTCAACCTTGTAAAATCACAAAAAAGATTTTGTACATTTACAAATCTTTTTGTATTAACAAAACAATTTTTCTTGTAAAATTACTAGAAGTATATTTGTAAAAATACAAAAGAAACATTTGTAGTTTTACCAATTTATTTTTTGCCTTTCTACAAATTTAAATTTTGTGATTTTCCAAGAAAAAATTTTGTCTAATTGCGAGAAGTTTTAGTAATTGTACAAATCCTTTTTTGTGTTTTTACAAGGTTAAATGTTGCACAGTTACTTAAAAAAAATTTGGCAACTGGTTGCCAAAAATTTATTTTTTTGTAAACCTACAAAAACTTTTTTACAGTGTATACATTGTTGTTTGCAATTATTATTCACATATATGAATTCTACATAAAATGCCGAAGAGTACCCACATGACATACCTACTTCCAAATCAGTTCATCTAATAGCTTTTCCGACTCTTTTCCCGCATTTTCTGGCTTATTTCAAATCGGATCGAAATAATTTTTAGGCCTACATAGGCCTATTCGTGATTAGCATAACTTCTCCGTTAATTTGAAAACCCATATGACATATTTCCGCAAAAACTATATAATTTTTAAAATCAGGGAATAATTTTGGATAGTCAAAAAAATTCAATTTTTGAGAGGGGTCACCTAAACTGCAGAAATACCAACCTTTCAATGGTTTTGATTTGATTTCAAGTCTGTGATGGATGAAATTCCACTCTTCTAAAGAGTGAAGAAACCACTAATTTTAGGACAGAAATGAAATATTTTCATTTATTCATTTAATGAAATTCAGCCTTTAAATGAACGATTATCAGTCTTTCATTAGATGATTTTCCACTCATTCAATAGATGGCTTGTGTCATAACCACTTTTCAAATGAATGATGTATCACTCATCAATAAATGATTATTCAGTCTTCAATAAAATGATTTTTCACTCTACAATTAATGAAACTCACTCTTTCGTTGAGTGGAAATCATTCTTTCATTGAGTGAAAATCATTCTTTCGTTGAGTGGAAATCACTCTTTCGTTGAGTGGAAATCACTCTTTCGTTGAGTGGAAATCACTCTTTCGTTGAGTGGAAATCATTCTTTCGTTGAGTGGAAATATTCACTCTTTCAAAGAATGACCCCAGTTCACTATTTTAAAGAGTGATTATTCATTCTTTCAGAGTGGCTCGGTTTTCCTACTTTCAAAGAGTTAAAAAGTCACTCTGAAAGAGTGAATTTTCATTCTTTCACTTTTAGTGTGTACAATTTCAGACGAATAACTATCACACACATTGCAAATAAGTGCATAGTAGATTTTAAATTAAAAAAAATATCTCATATTGTTCATGTGGTTCCATTCTTTCATGAATTTAGTGATAAAACCTTTAAAAAGGTTCACTCGCTTTGACTAAATATTACATGCTACTGCATGTTTGACTGGTTTCTGAATTTTTCCTCGTGACCTTCAATGCTGTTTAACCTTTCCAAATTACCAGTTATGCGGATCTGGTCCGAGATACTTGTTGCAGTAATGCATATATTTATCAACTGCCTTCTCCGAATATGTCAGAAGAAACCATTTAAATATATATAAGTGTAGTTTCAAAATCTGTGAAAGGAATAATCAGAGTAATTTTAGCTTCTTACTGGAATGCTTCGAACGGGAATGACTCTTTTTGACAAATCCTTGAGAGAACCTATTTCAAAGGTAGGTTAAATAACATGATTAATATATCGTACAAGGATCATATCTTGATGTTAGGTGTTTTGGATTGTTAGATACGTTCATTTAAAGTAAAACAACAAATTATTATTCCGCTCATGAAACGCTGCATGTTGATGGTGTGCAGGAAGGTTTCACAAATAATTAACTTCTTCCAAAAAATTACCATATGCATAAATGCATTTAAAACATTTTAAATATTGAAAAAAATTACATTATCAATGTTATAGCTGAACATATTAGTTCTTATTTTTCCGGGGAGTTGGTATATGAAATGTAGTTAAAGGTAACAGTTAGTTATAACTTACCTCATAGTTACTTAAGTAACATACCTTACATTAAAATATAGTCTGACTAAAAGTATCACTATTATAAAATAAACTAAGATTTTTGTAAATAAATTTTAAAATAAAGTCTTCAAATTTCTAATAAATTAAATTTTTTCCCCCGAATTTGAAGACTTTATTTTAAAATTTATTTATTTATTTCTAATAAGAAGAGCTTGTGCAGAATGATAAGATTTTTGTGTAGTTGTGGCGTGTGACGTATGTAGTACGAGATGTAAACATATATACTTAAAATAATATAGATATACCGCTATATGCATATACATGCAATACTAAGTATCCCCTTTAATTAATTGGTAATATTTATGTTAACTCATTTTGAACACAGCAATAAGTGAAAAGTGGTAGAGTACAACGCATTAAGGAGTTTATTTCTGTTTTTCAAAGTATTAACATAAATTTTAAACAAATTGTAATTTTTAAAGATTTGTTTTATTATATAGTGTATGCCAACGAACGCCCAGTTCTGTTTTTCTTTGTAAAAGATTACTTTTAAAGTTTGTGCATAGTAGCAGATGCGTATTCCAAAGGTTTCTATAATCCCATACAAACATCTTTAACCACAAGAAAAGCAGTTTTAATAAGTAATAAAATTAATTTCATTTACAAATTATATAATAACGAAACATTTGGAAATCTTTGCAACAAAAGCACAAACATAACGGCACCAACAATAGCTCTTGCATGTGGAATTAAGAAGAAAGAAATCTGCAAATTAAGATAACGACTTCCTGGTTTTTGTTGGACGTCGAGAACGTCCAGCCTGACGACCGAAATTATATAATAACAATTGTAACAATTAAAGGACGAGAGCCTGACGTTGTCAGCCTGACGCGAAGACTCGACCCTTCTATGGCAACCGGACCGCATTTTTTCACACTTGTGGAAATAAGCCGCGTAAACTATAAAGAGATATATAAGGGTAAGTAATTACAGCGTGAGAATAGCTCTAGAATTGAATCATCAAGGAGAATTCTAGTCTTGAAAGCTTGTTGGCGAAAATTCCAAAGTTATTTTAATTCTTTGTGTAAAGTTTACAATCTTAATAAATACCATATCATTTTGTTCACCAAATTTAAATGAGTTTTGACTTTTTAGCTACATAATAAACCTTATACTGTAGATTCCACGATATATGTGTGATGAAAAAGAGCTTTCAATGAGTGATGCAACTTAAAACCTTGGAGAATTGCAACTTAAAACTTTAATAAAAGAGTTCTCACTAAACATCGTTTAATATTACTACTTTCTGTTACCTAAGTATTTTGTGGCAAGGTGGTAGTGATTTTTTTTCAAAGTTATCAAATATTTTAAAGTACTTGCTATGGATGATGAAACATGAATTTTTGGGGAAATGTTCATTAGTCGTGTTCTGTTAGAGTATACCATACCTTGAGATAATACCTCCTCGCTTGTAGCAAGTGGTGCATATCGATGAGCTTCTCCCCAGATTTAATGATGTTTTTTGGTTGATTGTTTGATGTCTGCCCTATAATAAATGTTTTTTTCACTTGTGTCCGGTAAACACTGCTATAAACATGGAGATAAAGGCATACTGGCGGTAGGATTTCTTGAAGTTCTTGAAAATTTCAACGATATGGTACAACTTAAAAAATTTGTGTTAATTACGAACAGGCGCAATACTACATTTTTTTCTACATCGTTAGTTATCTGCACATGAGAATGGATTTATAAACTTTCCAAGAATATGTTTTACACTCGCAATAAATTTTCAATAGGCCCAATGAAAATTATGTAACCAAATCATGCACGATTAGTGAATTAAAACTACATTTTTGTGTCTCAAGAAGTAGGTGAGTAATGAATTTTTATCTCTTAGAAAAAGGTAATTTTTGTTATCAAACATGGTTACTGTTTTGGTGTTATTCAGTATGTTGGACTGTCAGTCTGTTTTCGTTCCAGTAATAACAATTCATATGTATGAGCATTTATTATTTAAAGTAGCAGACCTTCCAAGATAGGTTGAAAAAAATAGAAAGCAAAAAATTAGAAAATTACATTGGGTACGCCTGATATAGTACACACGATAAACCAAACAGCTCCACTGAACATTTGCCCTACATTAACCAAGCAATAAATATTTATTGCTTAATCCCCCCGACAATGGGCGGGCGGGGCGGCCGGGGGGTAGGCCACCCTGGGATTAACACCTCAGCCGCCCGCGGGCCACCTGAGTCACGCGACCTTGGAGGATAACGGTGCAGCAGAGGGTAAGGTCGGAACAATGCCAGGCCTTCGACAAGCAATAAAACCGATAGTGACAATACGCGAGGTGTTAACGGAGCTATGTACGGCCAAATTACAGATTATTACTAGTAAGTGGCAGATTCCAGCGGGATGCAAAAACGAGCGAAGGCCGGAGCGACCACAAAACGAAACGTGACGGAGGGTTTTGTAACGGGAGACGTGGCTGGAGGTGCGACGTGCGGGCAGCGGGTGGAACGGCGAGGGGTCCCGGGGTGCGCGATGGAGGAGGCGGTGGTTGGTTACTGGTGGACAAGGATTCCCTGGCCGAACAGCTAAGCACGTCTGCATTAAACGGACAGTTTGCTTAAGCCCCCGGAAAGACATTATCTATACTTATTTAATACGCTAAGGGGTTTTTGTCTTGCGAACCCCTCCTACAATTCTCAACCGATTTTCAAGTTTTTGGTGTCATTGGATAGGGCTTGGCCTGTAGTTGTTTCCGCCAAAAATTGATGAGAATCGGACTGAAAATAAAGGCGCTATCCACCATTGAAATCTCAAACTTTCCCATTTAAATAACATTGGGATTGAATAAAACATTTTAAACATATGTTAATAATCAGCTGTAAGTACGTGTAGTTTTGGTGATTAAAGAGATTCACAATATTAGATTGGTCGGATGTTATTGATTTAGAGCTTAAAGTCACTTTTGTATTGTATTAAATAACTTCTTGATTAGCATTATACGTGCTGGTAATGATATTCAGGTTGAAATAATAAAACGTCTTCCAACACTACTCGATATATTTACACTTATACTGCAAATGTTTACAGACGGTAAATATATATAAAAGATCTTATAATGGCGATCGATTTCGACCAGTCACACCGGTCATCATCAGGCAAAATTAGAGACTCAGATTGGGTCCCAATCAGAACCAGTCTCTGATTGGGCCTGATGATGACCGGTGTGACTGGTCGAAATCGATCGCCATTATAAGATCTTTTATATATATTTACCGTCTGTAAACATTTGCAGTATAAGTGTAAATATATCGAGTAGTGTTGGAAGACGTTTTATTATTTCAGCCTGAATATTGTATTAAAATAAATAGCTCGATTTCGAGCAACACGTATACTAGTATTGAATAAAGGGAAAGGAAGAGAGGTGGCACACCGACAGCAGACGGTCGTTGGACCACTCAGAGGGCCAACTCCAATGCTCATATGCCAACTGATTTTCAAGCCCAGAGAAGCAGTCCGTCATGCCCTCTAAGTGGCCAACCAACCGACTGCCTTTCATTTCCTCGGATGTGGTTTCCCATGCGTTTCGAAAGCATCAACCCCCTGCTGTATAGAATATGATTAAAATCTTGAGGGAAGAGTATTGTCATAATCGACAGCTAAAAGGCTTACCGCATGTCATGAAAACTTCATTTGCTGTACCCAAAGATGTAAACTTCGGTACCCAAAGAGGCGGCGGGAAAGCTGCACGTCCAGAGTGGTTGGTGGGGAAATATTGGGTTAATTTCTATGATATGTTTGGCATCTCAAAAACACAAATGATAAAATTGAAACGGTTTTATTCCAAACAAACTCAAGTTTTGGTCTAATTTTAAGAAAACCTTATAGGTGATGTAGTTTCGTACCATCATTTACTTTTTAGCTGCAAGCACTTGCTGAAAAACTTTATTTATATCCATGCATGTGAGGAATAAACAATTTTGGAAAATTACAGAAGATAGTTACATAAGTTCTGAATGCCCATATAACTTTTTAATTTCTTGTTAAATTTTTACAAGCAGAGCCGAGAAATACTGTTGTAATGCATTCTCATTAGTACCTGGTAAAACGATGTACACACTACGTCATTAGCCAGATAAAACTAAAAACAACTGGTGAATTACTTTTATGGACTTTAATGGGTTACGTCATGAGTTTGAATTATAAGCTGCAATTGCTATCATAAAATAAGTGAAACCGCCCTTATTCCTTTATTTTTTTCTCAATTATGATCACAACTAGCTATTAATTTAATTTAAATGACAAAACTTTCAGAGCTTGTCAGATTCTTAGCTTTCACACACTGTTTGTTCTTACAGCCAAAAGTTAAAAACGCTGTTACAATTATATTAGCTGAATAGCCATCTCACTGAGAGTTAAATTGAAGAAGGTTGATAACAATAAGTGTTAGTAAATAAGTAAGTTTAAACAACAGTGTAGTGGTAAACCCCACTGTGATTTCATTATGGTGGCTGGTGAGGTATCGTTAATATAGTCATTAAGGTGGATCATCAATTAGCCCCGCAATGAGATTGACATGGATACTTATTTTATTAAACACCTTAAGCATGCAGACACTTGGTATTGAGTAAACTAATACCGTTATTTGAAGAACGACCCTCAGTTTTAAAAATGTTATATAGCCAGAGCCTCTAAAACTAGTAGAATAATGTATTTATAAAACAGTTTTGTTTGATATCAAAACGGTTTGTATATTTTCTAATTAATTGTGATATTTTGGGGTCATTTGAGATCTTTGATTATAGCTACTATTTTTTTTATTATTAGAGTATTTGGTAAATTACAGTCAATTTTCCCTCAAAATTGCTTGACAAAGTAACATGTAAAATGTTCATATTTTATTCATACATTAAAAATACATTAAAAATGATTGAATACAGTCCAGCACACTCAAACAGCTTATACGAAACACCCAGTAAATCCATAAGTTTCAATTACCCGTATATTATCCTCACACAATGGCGATCCCCCACACCCTAGGTATACACTCTCCTATTCCGTAACCGCTCAAGAATGCATTAGAATAGCGCGACCCCATGATTCTCGTCCAGGGCCGTACTTACCATAATCATTGTTATCTAGGCGACTAATTACCCGTGGGCAGAGCTGTTATCAGTCGCATAAACAGAGCGACCTCTCCCGCGATAACGGTAATGAATCGAGCGTCTATCCGCGATTTATAGGCTGGGTCTTATTAATTATCGGGGACAGTGGGGAACAGCTAGAGCCATGTCCGGGCTCTGGTACCCGGCCAACAGCTGATGTACGGCGGATGGGGTGCGGGCTATCCGATACCGGCCGGAGGTCGAAACTAGTCACTCGCTAATACTCGCTCACTCCGCTCACTCTCGCTGGTTTATTGTATAACGGGACTGATTCTGTCACGTGACCATTCGAGATTTAATGTTTTGTCTAACTTCTCCGGAGAGGCTCTTACAGAGAGTATTTTCAAAATTGAAAGAGATAGAACAAAATGTTTGTGACAATAACTAAAAACAAGCGCTCCGGATTTTTTACGAAAAAAGCTTTTTGGTCTTCGTAGGAGGTTGGGTGTGGGGGTTAACTTTATTTTAAATAGCAACTCCTATTAGGTATGATATGATTTTAAATAAAGTTTAAAAAGAAAATGTATCCTGAAACCCGATTTCAAATTGGGAAACCGTTCAAATAGGGCAGGAAACCAGAATTTAAACTAAAACCATTTGGACAAAAATAAAAAAAAATTAAATAAGTTCCGATATAGTAAATTCTTTGATGCTGGGTTTGTGGAAAATTGTTCAAAACATGAAGGCCTTTAAGATTGAGGGAAGAACATGAATTTACAGTCAAGACTTCCACTTAGGAACTACTTCCCTTTCCCTAAGAGTCTTGCAAAATATGTTCAAGTCTGCATCATATTATACATCGTTTTAAAGGTAGGCCTACATATGAACTGTTTTTGCCGTTCTGCGGCCTCATTGATTTAAGTACGATCAATGTTGTTGCATTTTTTAAGTTTTGACCATGTGATTTTAAAGCAAATTTTTATAGCCTTCTATTTTTGAAAGGAAGCTACTTGGTAGGGATTGATAAAAAACACTTAGTTTCCCCACACCCAATCCTTTAATGGGGTTTGAAAAAATGTTTAGGGTCTTTAGTTCACAGTAGGTGTGATAAACACAATTTTTCCATCTCTTTAATTTTAACCATCCAACTTTGTTTCCATACCGAGTTTTCCCACGATTCCCAGACAATATCGTCCGTGGGTACCAAGAGGAAGTGGGCGTTGTGCGGGGCGTCTGAGTCTGCGCAATGTGCGGTATTACCGCCTGCCAACTCTTGATTATTTATTGATGTCAACAATTACTACCTAAACGGAAACCTTGAAATCCGACCGTTGTTATTAGATTTACAGAGCTCCCCGTAAATAATGCGATTTATTGTGAATCTCTGAGTATTTATTGCTCTTAATTGCTGGGTTAGAATGTGTATATATTATGTATGTTCACTCCGTAGGGTGTTGATAACGTGGTATATAGGACTAGACACTTTTACCTCATACCTTGGATTTCAGACTCACCACTTTTATAATTAATTACAAGGTTTAGAATGTGTTATTGATTTCTTAGCTTTATTTTTTTCTTTCTTATTTCTTCTAACTTTTTCCTATTATACATATTATTTATGCGTTAGGAGTAATATTAAAGGTGGTGTAAATAATCAGCTCCTACATCCTTCCCATGGTTTAAAAAACTAAAAGCTGCAAATAAAGGAATTAAAATACCCCCGTCGCAGCAGACCTGCGTACTCAGCGAATTTCCAATGGAATTTCAGATTATTTACTTTCCCCATAAAACACCATAGGATCGATTATCTAGGTTTTCTGCCATTGGGTGTTGTTACAAAATCTAAGTTTATCAATAATTGGTGAATGTAAACACAAAATTGTATCAAACTCTGGCAATTTTTTTATTTTCCCCATAAACCCCATGGGGGTGAGTATGTAGGTTTGCCGCCATATGGGTTTTGTAAGCAAGTATAAGTTAAACCTTATATAGATAATGTACATACGAAATTTGATTAAGTTATGTCAATAAATAAGCAAGATAGAGGGTTTTCTTGATTTCCCATAGGACATTTTAAAAATTAAGGTCCAAAAATGCCAAAAACCCATTTTTGACCCCTTTGAAACCCCATAAAACCCCGTTCCCATAACCCGACAATGCTGGTTCGCGAACTCATGAAAATAGACCTGGTCTTACACCTCCATACCAAATTTCATCAAAATCGGAGGTCCCCTTCAAAAGTTATCAGTACCACGGACACATATATATATATATAGATATATATATATAGATATATATATAGATATATATATACATATATATGAAAATGAACGAATGGTGTTTTTGGCTTCTGGGGACCTCAAAATGAAAAAGTAAAGTGGTCCCGGGCTTAGGTCTTACCATGGCTACTACCGTAATAGCGTATTCCCTATAGGGAAATTCGCTAAAAATAGCATGGCTTGTTATCATGTAATGATAAAGATTGTAAACACTCAATAGTAGTTTACAGATTAAAAAACAATGATTCCTTTCTTGGATTTTGCAGGCAGAATCAGCATAGTTGAATTCCCCACCCCACAAGACACTGGCCTACCAATTGTTAGAGCTGTTTTCTGTCTTAACTCAAATAAATTCTTAAATATGAAATACAGTATGTATATTAATAGGCAAACATGTTTCATTTCCTCCTTTTTTTTCTCAGCTTGTGCGCATCGTAGGATAAATCTACGCATACCGTTAGAAAGGTATTGTGCTGTAGATGAGCAGAATCGCATTATGATTCCCCTTGGCCCCCATGGCTACGCCCTACAAGCTTTGAAAGTTTCAATGTTAATGTTATGGGAGGGGGATAATTGATTGAATCATAAGACAGAGTTGTAAGAACGAATTCAACCAAATCAGGAAGTACAGATGTTTTAGTGATAAACATTTTAAAAGTAATTAGCAAACGATCAACTAATTTTTTTGGTCGAATTTCGACCAATGGGCGATCTCTAGTCTATATAAAGTCTCAATTCAATTCCGAAAACGACAAGGGAACTGTTAAGACAAATGCCCACCCACCTCCAGCATTTCGTCTGTAACCTCTTCTACCGCAGAACCAACGTTAACAGCCGATTGTTCCGGTGGCCTCACCACCTCACCTAACGTGCCAGGATCAATCATACTTGTCTGTGGGTGGGGGCGGGGGCCCACTCCCCCCCTCCCCCCCCCCCAACCGTAGTATCACCTCTGACCCGACAATCGCCCGTTTGGAAATAGAAGCCCCCGGTCGGGGTCGCTGCGAGCGCTCAGTTCTAATTCACACAGCGGGCGTTCGACAGCGGCCGATGGATATTCTCCTGATAAGGGCCGGCCATCGTCGGGCTGTTTGTACCCTTGTCGGTCGCAAATCTACGGCCGTCTCGTGCCACGCAGTTCAACGTTTTTTCCAACCGTCCCAGCCAGGAATGGTGAAAGTCTGTAAATTTGTCGCTTTTTCTGGACGCATCCCGATTTATTTGGTCGGTACGTGATAGAATGCGCGGAAACGTTTGAAAGAGTTTCTGGTTTCGTAAAAACACTGAATAGAATTCAGGTGGATCTAACAGATTTCTAACGGAGAACTTTGAATCAATTTATACCTTGTTAAAAATATAATACCTTGTGTCTACAAATGATTCTTAAATTCTAATTCGAAGATATATCTGCATATATTTAACTTATCTTTGATCCTTTGCCCCTGACGAAAACATAAAGTTAAATAGTACTTTCTGAAAGTTTTTAATCATTCCTTAATAATACTCATTTAGGTCATTGCCCAAATATAAATTTATCTATATTCTAAAAAGTCTTCTACAAAATTTGATGAGAAAGTAAAAACATTCAAGAAGACAGTTTTGCTAGTCTTATTAAGGAAATGTAATTTTTTACAGTAAACGTATGTAACAAAAAAAAAAAAAAAAAACTAAACGATGTTTCAGTATATGCTACAGCTGTCTCAGCAAGCCGAATGAAATATGTAACTTTTTATTGATCAACCAGAGAAAGTTAGCATTGCAACCGAAGCCTACAGGTAGGCATATTTCGGGAGCGCAATGTATAATTATATAGGCAATTATCGAACCGGCTACCTCCAGGCCACTGGGCTCCGCCCCGGGTACACTCCATGGCCCGGTGAATCTGCCCTCGCATTATTTCTTTCCGTTAATTATATACCGAGCGAAATCGGCAGAAAATTATTGGCTGAGTTGAATTAGGTGTTTAATTCTCAGCCTATTACATTTCTATAGGTTTAAATTATACGTAATCGGCCGGGATGATGGTCGGGACATTAATGCAATCAAATGTTAATTGAAAGATGGTTAACAGTAGTGCGTGAGGTTTCGTCTGAGAGTCGGTCATGATCGCGAACCGCGCTCCACCGACTCTAGCCTTCATAGACAATTTGATTTAGTACCCTAATGATTCTAATTGGATTCCAATTGTTGAGGTAATTATAGTTTTGACGCCGGTTTAGGGTCATAACTGATTTTTTGTTACAACATCTATCATAGTAAATAACACATTTTACTTTCAACTAAACACTACTATGTTTATTTGAAAGTGACTTTTGTTTTGACACTAAACTAAATTAAAGGAGAAAGGAACTAGTGTGAACATTTTTTGAGTAGTCAAGAGAATATGGTTGAGATGATTTCGACATAATTTGAGAAAAGAGAAAAACTGCAACATAAAAAGACATTCTTGATAGGTAGAAGCAGTAGGTAGAGAAAACCCATATATTTCATAATTTTTGGATAGTACAGACATAATATAGTGAATTCCACTCGGTAAGAAATTCAAACGTCAGTAAATTATCGAAAATGGATGAGGTTTTAAACTATTATTGCAGAAAATCAAATTTAATTCATAACAGTAATAAGTAAAAAATATATATTGTGATAAAAGCTAGCATTTTTTCTGTTTTGAACAAGCCGGTTCTCTCTCTAAAGAATCTTTTGTACTGAAACAGAGAAACTCATCGTCCAGCAGAAACGGCAAAATAAACCACAGATAAAAGAGAAATAAACCCGGATATTCGACCTGGCGAGCCGTGGACGTGGACTGAGACTGCTCCAGTGACCGACCCTTCCACACAGGATGTCTGGAAATTGGCGTTTCAGCGTAGATCAGCATCCTGCCATTACCGGTAACCTTTCGTGCGTCCAGCGCTCATTAAACGGATACTATACACAGTAATTACTACAACCATTAGTTTCCACCATTCAATAACCTCAACGTGTCATTCCCTCCGCACTAAACCGTTTACGACAAAACTAGCTATAGAGCAATTTTTTCTGTTAACGCGTTTTCTCTATTGTGTGCGAAGGGTTGACAACCCACGGGTGTAATCAGCAAAGTCCAGTCACTTCCTCATGAACGGTTAGGTTTGATTTAATGGTTCCGTAAATGTGATTTTCTTTCCTGTTTTTCGTGAAAGAGACGACAATCGGTGGGATGAAGAATGGAATTATCATTCATCGTCAAGCCGACGAAGCCGACAATTCATCGTCAAGTAAATATAAAGTACACAATAACACCGTAGGATTATCGCAGTCATTCAAACCAGTAAAGGCACTTAATGCCACAAATACCACCCATCATTATGCAAATCCTCTTAATCATGTGAATGATCAAACTCAGCATTTTTCATATAAAAACTATCTCACCACAATTTACTCTCAGTACAAGGCTTCATATTAATTTATATAGCGTTTTTATGTATTAATTCAAATGCGGTTGTCCTTATCGCACTATAAGTCACTAGAGCCAGTCTTGTCTAGGATAAGTCTAGGAAATTACAGTCGGAGGACAGACGCCCGTCTGGACGGGACGGGTGCTGTGCAAAAACCGCATCGATTATCCTCCACGCCGTCGCGCGACGAGTTGGCTTTTGAACCGCATCCAAATAGACCGATGTTGTTAATAACGGGTTTGTCTAGCCAGCGTATAAATAATAGTTGTAGTTACGTCGGTTGCACTCACCTACCCTGATACTTCCTGCCTGCGTAGTTGCAACTGGAGCACCTTCTGCAGGGAAGTTGTCAACGATCTACTTTGTAAAGGCATTACTGTAGTTTTTTATTCGGAGTGTTTTTTTTTCGTAAAATTGGTAATGTGAAAATATTGTTAACTTTGTAACCGTTTTTTCATGCAGATCTTGTGGGTGGTAACGTTTTTCGTTAAGCTTTCTCTTTGGTGACACTTGAAAATTATATTATTTAGGTTAGTTAAGGTTACCACTTAAAATAGATACTTAGGCCTATAGTAAGATGCACGAAAATAGTCCGATGGAAATTTTAACAGCCGTGTCCCCCCTCTCGCCCTGATGCAATGTTGCCATTTGAAGTTATATTTACTATGTGTAGTACAGTATAAAAATGTGTTTCATAATAAATTTGGCAACAATGTATTGACTCTCATCGGACTATTTTCGTGAATCTTACTATAGTAATTTCCTCTACAGAGAAGAAGAATAGACAAGACGGACTAAAATTTGCCTGTGAGAAAGAATCCCTTAAAAACTTGTTGAATTTGCAACTTTTGAAGAAACTTTTAGAATATTACGTCTAATCTATGCTTAGCCTATCAATTTATTTTATTTCTCTATTTTCCATTAAAAATATATATTTCCCCAACAAGTAAGCACCAAATGTACAAAAAAGACTGATTTGCTTTGTGCTCTTCCTGTCTTTTAAGGCAATCTTTTTCTCCCGTCTTCAGGGGCAGCCGAAAACCATAAACCTGAAGAGACACCAAGGACGCTGTCCGAAGATTCCTCGTGGAAACGACTTAATTGACAAGTGTGACTTTTTTCTCGGCCGTAAAGGGCAATTAGATCTTAGCATAGTCCTTGACATTTAGCCCAAAATATACGATAGACAGAGTCATCGTTAAGATACGTTAATTGGGCGGACCTTTCCGATCGCCGCTAAACGTAAAACCGAACACCTGCGGTTAACGATTGCGACGCATTTACGAGCGTTTCAGCAGTTCTGATCGTCAACGAGGATCATCTGTTTAATCCGTTCGCTCCTCAAACTTGTCGCACTTGAGAGCTGGCGGTGTTAAACTAGTGGGACCACCCGCGGAGATGTAACTCTGTAGTGCGAAGATGCGCATAATGTGGGTTTAGGAACGTTCAGCGCAGATTTACAAGGAGTGCCAAGCGAAAAGTCGGCCTCCTTACTGCATCGTAAATAGTTTTATATGCTATAAAATTTAAAGACGCTAGGTAGATGCATCTAATCGTATACCGGGGTTACTGTGTATCTTTCTCGGTGCTGCGACATACATTATAAATCGAATATGTTCACAAAACATGCGTTGTTGTTTATTAAAACTATTATTATTTATTCAAATTTTAATTATATCTTACTTTCAACTCTCATTTCTGGAATTTTATTCTGATGCTGTTTGCAACAACAATTACTGTAGTTGTTTTGAGTTTATATTGACATTTTTATGTTTTTCTTATAAAGGGGTGTATACTTCTCATAACAACTTATTTACAACTTATTTTCTTATTTTGCAAACTAATAAAAATTGACGAAATACCTTTTTATTGATTTATTTACGGGTAACCATTTTTACATAATTTATTAATTGTTGGCAGATGGTGTAGACTATAAGGCGGTCCATAGTACTGACTTATGAATAATGCTCTAATACAAATAGCCTATACCTAATAACATTTTACATGCCATTAATTAATAACAATGAGTCCAAAATTATTTGATGCCGTTACGAAAGAAGAAGGTTACAGAATGCAACACTACAGTAACTACTTTGAAGCAAGCTGAATACGAAGTACTATGAATACAATAATAATAATATTGCATGCAAACAAATCACAATGATTTATGATACATAACAATAGTACAACCCTACAGTAATTTTCAAATTTTGGATAGCCACATTACCAGTTTTAAATTCACTAACTATACTACTGCAAAAAATATTTTATTGCCCAAAAAGAGTCCCAAAAATCAACTAGAAGCACAAAAGTGCACAATAACATGCACGATATGGCCCAATAATAGCACCACCAACGACAACGTCAAGCACTAACATAATTTTATTATGGTATTAAATGGATTGTTTTAATAACGTCATGTTTTAACTATGCGTTACTAACAAAACAGTTAAATAATTAAACTATTCTAAATTTAAACAAAAGCATGCTCGTCTTACCAAAAAACGAAAAGATCAAAACAAAATTTAATTTTTGAGAAATGTAGTAGCGATAAAATACTTCACATACATGATTGTTTAACGAATAGTATAATATTATGATATAGTGTGATTTTTCCATTAATAAAGTATAAATATACTGTAACTTTAGAATATTTTATTATATATTAAAACATGTTGCAAAATTATATAGATACGGCAATAATAGCCTAAGCTATTTACACTATGAAATCTAAAAAAAACTTACAGCCATTGAATGTTTCCTTATGAGAATATGATGAACAAATTAGGATATATAATGGTACCGTACTATATATTTAATTGCTTAGCATATTTTTTCATATCATCTGATGTTGTTATAAATTAATAATGTTTTTATCTAAAGCATTTTTAAACAGAATTAATTTCTGTATTCCACATTTATTTATAAGGTCGACAAATCAGTGCTCTCACGAGTCGTCCAATTCCCCAATAATAGCAGCTCCACGGCGAGGTGATAGTGACGGCGGCAGAACTGAAAACCTTCAATCAAATCCAAACACGGTCCGTTTCCAAACGGCGGCCGATTTATGCAGAGGATCGCCAGAACAAGTCTATAACTCGCTCCCGACTTCTCCCAATTTATTATTCTTTACGATACCGCATTGAATAACTTCATTGATTAAAATCGGACAGAACCGTAAAGCCGAGCTGTAGTTTCGCAATTGACGCGGTTATGTAAGGGGAGCAAATAATCTGCTTGTTTGGAGCGGTTGTTTTGATTTTTGTGTTTGGTTGAAATGCATTGAACACTAATTAGATTAAAATTGCGTGTGGTTTTCCCAAATCATTTGATTGTTTTGTCCTTGAAAGGATGTTACTATAAAATAAATTACGGTTCCTCAGTCCACTCTCTGCAATGCCCCAATGCATTACCATTATAATTGCCATTTGTCAATCTAAGAATTTTTCAAGTTTAGTATTCGTTATTACTAAAATAATTATAATCTTAGTTTTAATGAGGTTAAAAGATCCAAAAGACGCTTCGTAAACCACTCTCTGTAATCCTTGAATTCTTTAATTTCATAATTAGCATGCATCGATAACGGGCTTAGGGACCGTCAACCAATTACGTCATCGCTTTTTGGCCGTTTTTGGACCCCCCCTCCCTAAAATCATCCATCATAATTTGTCTGACCCCCCCCCCCCTCTAAAAATGACGTAATCTTTAACAAACCTCCGTTTTAAGTAAAAATAATGCTTTTTAAACGCTACCAGATAAACTAAAAAGATAACCAATCAAATCTGAATTTCCCTTCAGAAATAAAGCCAAAATGACGGTCTCAATGGAAAAATAAACTATAAAACAATGCCTAAAAATAGTCTAATGTATTTTATAGATAATTATTTTATAATACTTGAGTTGCGTTAGAATTTATAATGGTTTTACTGTCAAAATTTTATATAAAACATCATATTTAAAATGACGTCATATCAGAGCCGACTCCCCCCTTGCACATCACCCTACCGTCATTTTCAATCTGGACCCTCCCCCCCCCCTATTTTCAGATGACGTAATTTACGTCCCTATTTTTGGACGACCCCTTACCATACTAAATGAAACAATATAATTTGTGGTAAAATAGAACTTTTATCACCATCCCCAACAGTTACCCAAACTGTTGACTGGGACGGTGGCGTCGTCCTGTAATCCAGTTACTTGGAGGTCACGAATTGTGGATAGATATAAGCGATGGCTTGTGTATGCGATGTTCCCTGGTGGGGATTAACGTCCGTTAGTTCATCCATAAAGTTCATCCTCATAATTAGACCAATTCGTATATGGGAGGTTGAATTTGTAGTTCGGATCCCACTTTAAACTGTAGGTCCCTAGATACCATTGACTTGTTGGGCTATTTAACAGTCCTGTCTAAGGAGAATGTCGGCCTTAGTAACAAGACTACAAGATCGCGCTACAATCATCCTATACTCATCTCTCATTCATATTCAGGTTAAAATACCCACTATGTGAGGTCCCTGTCTCAAATTAGTGATTTAGTGAAACAATTGGAGGGTCCACAACAGTGTGAGGAGGCGATGCCGACATGTCCGCATAGCGACACGGTCGGCCGCTATCACCATCACCTGATAACGCACCGCGGGTCGAGCCTCGCGGGCGTGGGCAGACAACACCGCGAACACGACCATCTCTCGCCGCTGACGTTTATGAAGACTCGCGAATAATAGAGAGGTGAGGTGTTAAGAGATTCGCAGTAAAAGCATGACTGTCGGTGTCGGCAGATCTTATCGTCAGACCTGGAGTATCCGCATAAACTAGTCTTTCTATTATTCCCTGACTCCGTATTTCATATTTGCGCAGCCCGGTGAAGCGCTCGTGTTACAACCGGTGTCTCTAAACCTTCTGTGGAGGCTTGAAACTTACTCCTCACTTCTTGGTAAATAGTTCATCGTCTTACATGTACTCAACTTAGTTTTACCTGATATTATTTTGAAATTTTCTGATCCAAATACTTTTATAAAATTTCTTTTGCATGCGGTAAACCTTTTGATGATTTTGTTATATCCATGTAGGAAATCCTCTAAGAGAAGAGAACGTAGATTCAATGTACCAACAGTTTCACTTAGGTCTGCACAATTATTTATTTGAAGTTTTTATTTTCAAGTCAATAATGAATTAATTATCTGACAGGGTAATATCACTCAATTCTAAATTTACCACGGCAACGACTTCTATCTTATACTCTAAAACAAGCAATGTTTGCACGGGCAATTTTTTTCACTCCAAGGATTTTTGATTTTTTGAATAAGGGGTTTTTGGCCACCAGGAATCGATTGGAACTAGCTTTTTGTGAGAGCAAAAATAATAATTTATCGAGCTTAAGCTCGGTCTCCCTGGTACTATAGAAAATTCTCCAAGAGAAGAGCACTTGGAATCTATGTACCTACAGTTCATTTAGGTCTGCACAATTATTTTCCTTAAAGTTTTTATTTTCACGTAAGATTATCTGAAAAAGATGGTAATTTCACTCAATTCAGAATTTACCACGACAACAACGTCTATTAGTATTAAAAGAAGCCCCTTTTCTCCATATGAGGTAACATCCAGTAGGCCTATATCCTCCTGGAGACGGCGCCCCGGTTGTTGAACTGAGCGGCTGTCTGTCCACCCTCCATTAATAATGGACGGGGCCCAAGTCGCCCCCGTGCCCTCAGCTCCCACCCGATATTGTTCCCCGTTTCTCATTTATAACTCTATTGAAGAGGACACATTGTCTGCTAAATTGCGGGGCGGGGAGGCACCTCCGACGCCCTTGCTTCATTAGCTAAGGTGTTTTCTTAATGTTGCCTGCTCACCTTCGCCGCTCGTGGTTTTTAGAGTGCTCCGTTAAGTTGCATGTTCGCAGTGCCCTTGATATTTCTCTGCACATCTCCGCATATCTCCGCATATTTGTGTTTTCTGCAGAATCAAAGGTTGTGTTATTGCAAAGGCTTTCAAACAACTCGAAGATAACCGTTTTTCGAAATAAATTGATGTGTTTTCATAAAGGACATTTGACTATTTCGTCACTTAAAAAAGTTATGGTATTCTAATAGTGAATCACGTAATACAAATAATATTAATATGCTTGTCTTTCAGTTTACGCGATCAACTTCAAGCCTATAAAATCAAAGAAACCTCTTAATAATCTGAACGTTTCAAAAGGATATGATGGCCCTGTATTAAAATACCAAATGTTACACGATTGTATTACTTTCAATTTTATAAATGGTTATAAACCATTTCAATCTTTTTTGTATTTATTCATTCTGAAGTGGCACTCTAATAATAAGCGGATAAAAATTATAAGCGGAATGCCCTTTCAAACTTTAAGTGAAAGTATTCGGTTTTGTATGAAGCTTTCGTAACAAACACATATAGAATAGCATATGCAAACGTTGATAGAGAATTGTCCCTTCTCAAAATCCATTATTTACTTCCCTAAACTTTATTTTAACTTGCTAAAATTTAATGTTCAAAATTTTTCTTTGCATATATCATACTGTATGTTGCGAATAAAATAAAAAACCTACTGGGGCGTCCAAAACAACTGGCCGTTCGGATAGTATTATTTGGTGATTCAAGTTTGTGTAATAACAATGACATACTGTATAGGAATAGGCATTAGGATGAAACTGAGGTAATGCAACTCCAAAATAAATACTTCTAAAATTGGTCTAATTATTCTCAAATCGTACTGCTCGTCTTTATAAAACACTGTGTAAAATCTTAACGAGTTTTATGAAATGATTGCAACTTCTAACCAGTCTCGATTTCTCAGTTTTCTATATTACTTCCGTCTTTAAACCGCTCCGGCACAAGAATAAATATGAAACTATATATGGCTGGACATAGAGAGATGGCCCTGATATGTCACGGTGCCACCTGCTTCACCGGTCCAGTTCCGGCGATCCAGCGTTCCAGCGTTCCGACGTTCCAGTGGACAGCTATAGCACCGGAAGGGGAGTCCTTGCTGAAACCCTACACTTTTGCCAGTGTCAAATTTCGGCCGCCTCCGTTTGGTAGTCCTGGAACCCTTCCAAACACTGGTCAACAATGTCGTTGCGACTTCTGTTTACAAATTAATTAAACATGTCGGCAATATTAATAAATATATTACAGTAATGGTTGTGATATATGAAATCGACTAATATTATTATAACATGTTCAAACTGTCAGAAAATGGTAGGAATGTGTATGATATTTTGTAAACCAGTTTCTATAAATAATATGAGTGTAATCAAGTTGTTATCATCAAAATCAGAAGTAATATTACAATGTATAACAGTAGAAACAAATGATTTCATTTATACAGCTATTCAAAGTTAGCAAGGTGGAATGTTGCCTAAAAGCAGTATTTAAATTTGAAAAGCCATCTGCCTTTATGAAAACCAATGCCAAAAGATGTTTCGAAAGAGTAACTTTTATATTACTCTGCTTCAATAGCTATGCCGTTTCAAAAATAGGATTGGTTAATTCTGTTTTTTATACAGTACACTGTAAAAGGGAAAGGAGATATTTTCACTCTTGTTGAGTCATTTCATCACTTTTCTAAAGAGATGAAATTGAGCCACTTTTTCAGAGTGAAAATTCACTACCTCAAAAGAGAAACTTTGATCACCCACCAAAAGAGTGAATGTTTTCGTCCAAATTTGAGTGAAAATCAATCCTAAAAGGAATGATTTTAATTTTTAAAGGAGTGAAATTAACTACTCAAAAGAGTGACTTTTCACTAAATGAAGAACTAATATTATTTTATAAAAAGATTTTTTTCGTTAAACCTAACCTAACGAATCTTTCCAAATTAGGGGGTTTACAGACCCTTGTATAATCCTTGGCTTGGCTCATCAAGCTAGTTATTGACAATTTATAGTAAGATTATAAACATGGGTTATAATTTATGTAAGTTAGACAGACATTGGCATAGGCCAACTCATGGGAGTAGTTTATCAGTGAACACCATAAGGCACTAGGCTACACATGTGAACTGTAATGGTGCTTATTAAAAGCAAAGTAAAGGTATAGGCTCTAGGGTTCGCGTTTATTGGATATAATTTTCAATCTTCCTTTTTACCACTTTACCACTTGAACCACTAACCAACCATTAATCATAACGAAGATGGCGTAGGGAAAATCTTACTCCTGTGCTGTGAGAGGCTAGTCGCTCATGCACGTCACGTGACTCCAGGATTCATCCAAAATAGAACGAAACCAGTTCTTTTTGGAAATAAAATTCAGACACTCTGACCTATATCGAATTTTCATTCTTTTAATAAAAGTATATTTCATCCTTCTCAATATACATTTTTTCTACGCTCATTTTGAGTGAAATTTTCACTCTTTAAGAATTTTTTGGACGACCTATTTTACTATTTGGATTTTATCGTGGAGGAAGGCCTGGCATCTAATCACATAATCACTTCCTAAGACGCCGGCCCTACCAGGTCGCATAAAAAAACCGAATATGAATGAAGGATGAGTGTAGAATGGGTGGCGATTCCTCTAGTAACTTTGTTACTGCATAAGGCCAGCTGATTCTTTGGACAGGATGATTAATTTATATTTGAGCATTGCCCATATGACTATATAAACTTCATTTCCCCCTTACAATTTGAGGGACACGAAACATTTGTATGAGGTTTCAACCGTAAGGAAAATATTCAAGGGAAATATACCATGACATTTAAATTACTGTTTTTTATATTTTATTTTTATTATTGGTTTTTATAAGTTAAAAGTACCTAGAGGCAGAGCATTTGCTCGGTAAACTCAAACAGTAATATTATTTACAACAATATCAGTTAAAGATAGTGCGATAAAATTTAAAATGACCAGTGCATGCCAAAAAGAATTTTTTTTTTTTTGTTCAAGACGAGCTCATTCGCTTAGCTCACTCTCCTTTCAGACTGTTCCAATTTACACCTACGGGTGCTGCACTCTGGTTTAATGTTGAAACACATGTTGAATCTGTAACACGTGGATTCTAATTGTTTAATTAGCAGCTGTTTTCATAATTAATGATGATTTTTTTAATTCAAATTGATTAGTTGTTTTATACTTTTAGGCCCATTCTATACGGACCGATTGTCGGCGGCGGATCTGCTCATGCGAAATCTGCCGTCCGCCGGCCATTCTATACAAGCGGTCAATCGGCGCAACAGTGTTGCCAACCATTCAGTTAATGCAAAAAATACAGCTTTAAGTAGCATTTATATCTGACCTTACTAAAATGGTTTCCACTTATACTATCATGCTTTACAAATTATGTAACACAAGAAAATACTCAATTGCGATCAATTAAAATTATAAAATAATTTAGAAATAATTATAAAATTACAAAAACATAAATAAATATTGTATAAACATACGACATTACAATTCAAATTAGAAAGGAAAAGGTCTTTTTTCAATTAAGTGATGACATATTTATGTTTTAAAAATGACTTTTTATGATTTCAATACCTCCAAAATATTGAAAATATAACAAAAGTTATAATAAAAAGGGATAATGTATGGCCACAAACTCCAGCGAAACATGTATACTAAAATACAAGATTGGTCAATATTCGATTTTTAGAGAGAAATAAAGGTAGAGATGACTAAATAATACAATTAACTTTAAGAAAGAAAATAATAGATATAGGTACGCTTATACTGTATACCTATAAATAATTGAAAGAGCCTGATACATTTTGACCAGTATTATGTAACAACTTGTCATGGCCTTTGAACTGTATAACCGTCGTTCGAGGCCTATAGTAATCATTTAAACTTATTTTGTTATGTAATCAGTAAGTAACCAATTACACTAAAGTAGGCCGCCTACCGGTATATAATTGAAATGAATAACCTCTGCGTTATTGAGATAAATATAGTTGTATTTGTTTGTTTTCGTGAATAGTGAATGCAGGCAAAAACTAACTGTACATTGAATTTTTACCTCAATCCAACTTTGAGATTTTTAACCTTGTCTGCGTAATCTATAGATTTCACTTCGTATAATTTAGGATGTTTTTAAATTTCTAGAAAAATGAGTTTTTCATGTCAAACATGTTTTCTAAGAACAAGAACAAAACAAAATGGAGATCCGTGAGGACAAAAAGGATCAGGAAAGGCAGTGGACGAGAAATGGCGAGAACGAGAGATAAATTACGAGAATTGGCGTGAAGTTGCGAGATCGGCCGCGGAAGCAGAATATACCGCGTCATAGCGCGTTAAAAATCTGCCCGTATAGTAGCTCTCATTTAAATTCCATTGTTCGGTAAAATATCAGCTGATCGACGCCGACAATCGGCGGCAGACAATCGGTCCGTATAGAATGGGCCTTACAATACTTTAATTTATCCAAATATTCATAATCAGCAGTATGAAGTACAATTTAAAAAATGATAAATAGTTTTTACTACATAATAGTACCATTTATTAATTCATTATTTCTTTGTTTTTATTTTAACTCCACGAGACCGACGTTAAAATCTTTTTAATTTCAATTTAAGGTTATAAAACAATACGATTGTTGAACAATGACATAAAGACCTTTATTTATATTATTTTTATCAAAGAACTAAATTATTTGCAAAGTTTGAAGAAAATCGTTCGAGCCATTTTTGAGATCCGTATACAAACATAAATATATACAAATATACCTTACTTGTATCAGAGTATAGGATTAAATCAAATTAATTGCAATTCAATATCTTGACACCTCACTACGCTGTAATCATCTATTTCAATCACATTTTCGTATGATGTGAATATCGTTTTGCAGCCAAAGTTGGGCTGTAAAACGCTTTGAAGGATTTTTATATCCTAAGGTCAGCTGTTGCTTCAGCCAGAGTCGTCGAATTATTTATACTATTTCGTTTTCTTGGATTTTGTTACACACTGTAAAAAAATCAAAACGTTGTTTCATTGATGTTTTGTTAGTTGGTTATCTGTTTTAGTCCAAGTATGTGGTAATAGTATAATTTTTTTAAAGTGGCTAAAATGGTGTTTTGTTGGCCTCGAGACCATGTTTCAGGTTCGAGGTCAAATCGAGATTTTGAAACGATCGAGAGTAGGCAAAGCGTTTTTGGCCACACAATGCAATAAATTTTCAAATATATAAAAAAAAATTATGTGCCCATAAGAAACAAAACATAACTTTAACCAACTGAGCGGGATGCAATGATTTTTTCCGGTCGCTAGACAACCATTTCACATCAGGTACCGGTTTCCGTTGTTTTCAAGAGAAAATTTATAGGGCTGAAATTTCTGGCTGGTAGACATCAAAAGCAAGATTTCCGTTGTTAGAAGTGAGGATCGAAAACAGTCGATATTGATGTAGTGTAATGAAAACACTATTTTTGGCCAGAAAACTCCCATAGTTATGGCCCGTGCAGCAAAAAATACTATTTCGAACTTCCTTTTACTTTTAAAACTACTACGTATATTTCCCATTGGACAACTCAATCGCTCGCAGGTTCGCAATGACAGACGATTTAACAAATCTAATCCAGCGGTTTGCGAGCGGAGCCGAGCCGCATTACAGCACAATTTCACACCTTCACAAGTGTATCATTACAATACCGGGCCGATATAATATAACATAGAGAGGGCGGTTGTGCAATTCGCCACTGGCGGCCCAGATTGCGCCACCGTCGGCGGCCAGATGGGCTGACGATAACGAGTATTGAACTGTGAATTGCTCCGATACCGCGCCACCGCGGTCCTGAAGAGTTAGGTAACCGGGACGGTTCTGGAGCGGAAGATTGGCCTCCGGTTACGCGCCTTCCGGATGTGGGACTCATGATAGTGGTGTTTCTTGATTACTTGGTCCCCATAATCTATGATTTTATGGCACATTAGGTACAGCAATGGGGCTAGTTCTTTAAATAGAATTTGTATTTTGGATGTTTTAAAGTTACATATTATTTTTTATCCCTAAAAATTAAATATTTTTCTAAGTATTCGCTGTAGATTAATTTTCTACCCCAGGCCTCTCATACATGATATATAGATGAAAATAAATTGTATTTGTACAAAATAATGAAATAAATAGATAAGAGTAAGGAAAATTTAGTTTTAAAGTGACTGAAAATAATCTTTAACATGTTTTAACTTTTAAGGTATGGGAGCTCCAATGCTACTGAATTCAACTACACGTTCGCCGTGTTTTAAGAACTACACGTGTTTTAAGAAAATCTATTGAAAAACTGATTCAGAAACAGGGAATCCAATACAGTACAATAAGACACTACATAGTGGGGGTTAGCACAGGCAACTACGCATTTGCAGCTCATCCAAAATGTATTATGTCTGGGTTAAGCTGTACAAGACATTATACAATTGTTTTCCAAGAAGATTAGGCTACTATATTTTTGCTAAGTAGAGTCAAAATAGTTCATGATTTGTCACAATGTGTGGTTTTTTATTTCATACATGAGTAATCAGGTTTTAACAACTTTTGCTACATGATGTGACTAAGATATAACTGCAATTTAAAGCATTTGGTTCGTTAATATTCCAACTATAACTGAACCAGTGTAAATAAGTGAATAAACAATTAAATTTCACAGTGACAAAATAATTTTGTAATGTCTTTTTGTTTTTAAATGTAGGCTACTACTATGATGGACGGCTTTTAGATAATTATTACTATCAATTCTTACGTGTACTCTTCTGTAACTATTAAAATTAATTTTTCGTAATCCCAAAGTGATTAATAAAAACAATTGTACTACCTATTCACTTAGACATAATTTAACAGCTAAACAAATCTGCATTATTACTCAAAATGTATTTTTGTCTCTTTTAAAAATTAAATATTCCCAATTAAATGTGTACAGTATATATATGAAGTTTGTTGATAATATTTTATCTCCTTGATCTTTATTCGTAAAAATATTAAATTAACTCGTCCTACGGATGAAGCCACACAAGCTATGAGGCAAACTAATGCCAAGGTTTTCAAAATGCCAAAACCATTGCTCCAAAAACGTCGGCACAGCGGTTGCAGGCCGGCGGTTTCGTGCAGAGCACATTTTCTGCGAGGTAAAATTTGCCCATCACGCCCTAATCTGGTCGTTTAACGGGTGCTTCGCGTAATGGGACTCTTGTTATCGGCGATTTTCGACTTAGTTCGTGGGCAGACGCTTGATTGATCTTTTGCTCTGAGCGATTTCTGACCACGTGACCATGATACCACGTGACCCGCTAGGTGGCCGATTGTTGTCTTGGAGCAATCAAAATATTAACGGCTCTAGTGGGAAACTATTAGTTAATATTTCCAAATGTTTATGCCTTTGTGGCTTTTTTTAACAACCATATGAGCAGTAAAATACAACCGTCGCAGTAGACCTGCGTACTCAGCGAATTTCCAATGAAATGTTGGTATATTCTCTATTTCCCCATAAAATCCATGGGGATGAGAGTATGTAGATTTGCCGCCATACGGTTTTTATTAAAAAATATAAGTTTAAAACCTACCTAGTTAATGTACATACCAAATTTTATCAGGTTATGATGTATACATATATATCAATTTGAACGAACTGTGTTTCTGGCTTCTAGGGACCTCAAAACGAAAAAGCATCATGGTCCCGAGCTTAGGTCTTAACGTGACTACTACCGTAATAGCGTTCTTCCTATAGGGAAATTCGCTAAAAGACATTTTTATGTCCTCGTCTTTCTTTACGTATGCGTTTTATTTCATGCTATTTGGACAAAAGTTTTTACAGTATTCATGCATAACCATTAATTCACTTTATCAATACATACATATAAAGTATAACACTTTTAAAGTATATTCTAAATGCTTCGAAGGAAATATTTTAAGCAATTAACTGGTTATTAGCAATACCTAAGGTAATTAAAGTTAGCAACTAAACGTCATTTTAGACAGCAAGACAGTTGTCTATATTTCAGTAATCAATCTCTTAGAACTCTCTGAATTAAATGTATTTGGAGGTAATAAACATTCTTACAGAAACTTTATTAACTTACACTGTTCTTACATGTAAAAAATAGTTAATTGTTTTAATTTTTCAAACACGAAGTTTTTAAAATTTGTCAACCAAATTTGGGTAAAGAACAATTTGAGCATTGTAAACCATCCAGACTTAGTAGGTTGTTGAAATTGAAGTAACATGGTGAAAAATTTCGTTACAGGCTATCTACCTGTAATGAAATGTGATTGTCTATCCATTCCGCAATCAGATGGTTCCCGGTTTAAATCCAGTCTTAGTACCTTGTTGATATTTAAGTAGTTTGGTGAACAATTTCATTGCAGGCTATCTAATTGTAATGAAATGTGTTTGGCTAGGCATTCCGCAATCAGCTAGTTCCCGGTTCAAATCCAGACTCGGTAAATTGTTGAAATTGAAGTAGTTTGGTGAAAAAAGTTGTTAATTCCTGCTCTAAGGCTTTTTCCTTCAGTCCATATATATGTTTGTCTAGCCCTGGTCAAATGAAGTGTCTGATAACTGGTTTGCATACTACTTAGTTGCATTTACTTATAAAGAATCCACTTTAGGTACAAAAAGCACTTCAAGGCTGTTTTCGTAAGGTGTGTGATTATGCAGATGATATCCTCCAATTATTGGCAATCATCGCCAATTATAAATAAATGGACCAACTTTTCCTCCTAAAGACATGTCAAAGACGGACTGACTATTAATTACTTGTCTTTAAATACACGGAAGGTATTTTATTCCAGTTATAACTGTACTGACTGTGTAATTTCATAGTCTACCAAAAGATTTGATTCGTTCCGCGTTTATGCAGCGAATCAACATGTGGGACGGCCATATAAGGTGAAAACAACCCCGAATATGTCTCTTGAGCGCGTTCAGTTATGACCACAGCTGTCGGTTTACCTTAACGCCTGGATGTTACCTTCCTTCTAAGAAGAGTTTGCGGTCCAGGATGGGACCCGATCTGCGGATATTGGGTGACCGCTGACCGCTGCGGTTCAGTGCCGTGCGGTCGCCGCACGCACCGCGGTCTCGCAGCTTTCGACACCGATGACTCAACGCTCAAGTATCGAGTGTCAATTGTACTAATTATGTAGCCAAACCATTTGACCGCATTGAATGAGAAGCGGCCAAGCCTATTGTGGTTAGGCTGGGATTGTTGTCTATGATCGATTGAATTCTTGATGGCCAATCCTTTTATTAACACCTTCGAGCATTCCTGAGTGAAATTTACATAATAATATTGTAGAATGTGAAATAGGTAATTTAAGTTAGTGCTTTGTATAGTTCGATACTGGACCCAGCTGTAATTGGTCATTGGGCTAATTAATGATCCTGACAAATGAAACCGCTGATATTTGTCAGTAACACTAACAAAGCTACACCTCATGTGATCCCTCACACTCACTCCTTCAGTCATACTCACCTTCAAAGACGCACCACAGAGTGCGTCGGTGTTTCAAAAAAGTCTCTTAAGTCTCTTAAAAGGTGGATATAAATTGATTGAGTTAGCAGTGTACTCTAGTAAGTTAGTTACGAGTTTGCAACATCGTAAATTCCAACCGGTGTAGTCACACATTTCAGTGAATGAGCATCATACAAAATCGAAATCAGTTTAACATTACTCGTCCATGGACATCGGATGTTAAAACATATAATTTATCTTTTTTTAGTAGTTTATTGGATTTTGTCTCTTTTTCATCCTGCTTTAGCAGTGCAATGGCTGATCATAAAACATATGCTATTTAGAAAACCTGAAGATGATCTTTTCTAGTTTAGTTTTTTATATGATAATTTAATCGCTAAAATGTATAATAACTGAGATTTTGGTAAAACATGAAAACTGGAACTTTTTTGCAGATTAAGCAATGTTCCGGGGAAATATCTGCCAGCAAACCTCATATTTGTGTTTAGCGACATAAAAATCATAAGGAGAACTTTCCACTAACTTTTTTTCCCTATATGTTGACTAGCGTATTAGCATCACTAAATCACTATTTTGGGACAGGGACCTCACATAGTGGGTATTTTAACCTGAATATGAATGAGAGATGAGTGTAGGATGATTGTTTGTTACTGACTAAGGCCGAAATTCTCCTTAGACAGAACTTAGGACTGATTATTAATAGAACAAGAGCAAAATACGAGAGCTATATACAATGGTATATAGGGATCTACAGTTATCGTGGGATCCGAACCACAATTTCAACCTCATAGAATTGGTCTAATTATGAGGATTATCTTTATGGATAGTATTCACTAGTGCGGGTGTTAATCCTCATCAGGGTATATCGCATCCACAAGCCATCGCTTATAACTATCCACAATTCGTGACCTCCAAGTAGCTGGATTACAGGACGTCGCCACCGTCCCAGTCAAACCGTTATAATTTAAACAAAGCGTTATAATTTAATGTTATTCCTTTTTGAAAGATAGGTTGGTTCTTCTTTACACCTTATCCTTATTTATCAAAGAAAAATTCTTCAAGCATTTTGTAGCCTATCATTGGCCACAGACTTATATGAGTACACTTAGAGAAACTAAGTATATATAAAGAAAATTTATGACTTGATACAAATTTCAAAACAAACCACCTAAATCAACTCATGTTATCGGGTTGGCTCCCGATTCGGAGCTAGGCCGAAGGTTGCGTCAGAAGGTCGGTAATCGTTATTCATTACCCGACCGGAAGCCATCTTGATCGGACGTTGCGGCATCAGCTATCTTATCCTACTCATTACACGTTATTAATTGTTGGTAGCCCTCAAAGCCACCGCTCCTCCCCGGTTGGGCTTAAGGGCGCTATCGCGGCCCCATCGGCATCAAAATGCCCTCTTTACCGCGCAGATCCCTCCAGATAGCAGCACTTTATCGCGCCGTCGCGGCGGTTTCTCCGTTTACAGATCCTCGAGGATGTCGCAGGTGGTTTTTTGCCACCGTCTTCCTTGATATGGAAGATTGCAAGTGTTTCTTCGGATGCGCTATCTTCACCTAAACTGCCCAGGTGTGGCTTTCTCACATCTTGTTGCCACGCTTCGTTCAATTTTTTTACCCGTCTGTATACAGGATGAAATGAAATTAGTGCTTTATTCACTTTTTGTCATTTCTTTACCGGCGGAATGCAGACCCAAACAAGAGTGCTACAGTAAATATAAATGAATACTATGAGTGAAATATTTTTTAACCCAACTCCCCTTTATTTATTAAACAATTTTAGCGTTTGAGATGTCAAAAATGTTTCTTAGTAGTTTCGCAATTTTGTTTCAGGTTTAAGATGTTTCTATCATGAAGGGCAATTGCAGAACATTAAATTTATCTTCAAGCTGTGAATTAATTTGTATTGAATTGTGAAGCTAATGATAGTAAAATCCTGTAGATCACTTAATCACTTTACAAGACGATAGCAGGGCGTGTTTTAAGGACCTTTTATATGAATGAAGAATACGATATGGTAACAACAGAATCAATGCAATCGAACTTCTAAATGTCAACTTAATCTAATTAATGCAGTGCAGTTTGTTGCATAGGCATATTGTTGCAATAATTCTTACAAATTTTCATCCTAAGAGTGCATCCTATTTTCTTTATACAATATTTGCATTTTCTCTTATTCACCTATGTTATTCTATATCCTTCTTTTGTCAAATCACATAAATAGGTTAAGGTTATGGTGAAATGTTCATACTATAACTCATAAATTTCATCATAAAATGATGATCTATGAGTTGATCTATGATGATCATCCTAGTTGAGTATCACTATTCTATTATGATGTATCTGCCATATTCAATCATATTTTATAAGCTACCCGATTGCCCCAGTGACTTTAATAAACATTTAATACAAATTTTATTGTTAATAACCGCTATTTCTTTTCACCACATTTAATTTTATCGTAATGTACAACAGTTATGAAGGGGTAAACATAAGGATATACGGGCAAACTTGTTTTGAAAGTGGAACGTGGTGTGAAGTATCTCGCCTACCAAACGTGGAGGTATGGAGTGCGAAGAGAAGTGCGAAGTGGAAGTTCTCCACACCTGCCGTACATGTTGCTATGTGCAACTTACTGTATGAAATAATTATATTTATAACAAAAAATTACAAACCTATTTAAAATAGTTGTGACAGGAATAATTTTCTGGCCACTTTATCAGTAGCGTGACCAGCATTTTCTGTAATGGTATTTTTTTACATTGAAAGCACTTCGTAGAGGTTTATCATGTTTGCTGTAAATGACAGTACTGATTAGATATCCACTCAGCCGTTACCTTTATGCTAACTGTTAATGTGCAACTTAATTCGCTTAGAAGAATTTCGTTATTCACAAACATTCTTTTATTACTATCGGTAACTTCGGTAACTGTTACATTCAAGGTGAGTTAAAATGTTCTATAAAACTGCGTCTTAGTTTTAAATCTATACTGGACAATTTTTATAAATTTTAACTTTAAAAGATCTTGAACATTTTAATTAATATTATCTGAACAGCCGAGCATTACCTTGGTCAACTTATAAACTTGTTTTTTTTTTTTTTTTATCCTGCTCAGTCACCCCCACGACGAGTTTGTTCGCTTCGCTTTCTTATCAGGACCACGGATGCAATACTCTAGTATACATTTGTTGAACGTGGGTTTTTACAGTTATCTGATTTTTGCACAATTTTAGTAGCTAAAAATTTCTATGGGGCACTTTGAATAGCACTTTGTACGATGGAAATCAGACGTTTCCAGTCTTTTGACAAGTCTTAATTGCTTCCTTGTGACTGAAACAACCCTAAGACGACAACTATGAAAAAATTCTATAGGACGGAAATAATCTTCTGTTTACAATTCTTATTCAAGAGTATAAGGCTGAAAAAAGTTTCTTAGTAATTTGATTAAGCTATCTCATTTTAGCCATCCATAAAACTGCATGAATTCTATTGTTTCTGTATAAACTATGGACATAAATGAAAATTAGTTTGTGGTGTTAAAAAGCTTGATTATACAGTTTCCATTTATTTATGGTTCTTATTTACTCACCTGCAATGGAGTTAGTAGAATTGTTTAATACACGGCATAATACACATGGATTTACCTTAGACACTATGGGTAAATATTTTAAATAGTCATAATAGACACCTGGTAATTTATTGAAGCCCTAAAAGCAACACATTCTAAAGTAGTCTGACATTAAAAAATGTATTAGTAAACGCAATCTTGATACACCATCCACGTTCCAGAGATAAGTCCCGAAACTAATTTCAAGATAATAAAGTTTACAGCCAATTAAGAAAGTTATTCGTTATGGTATGACCATTAAAACGGTCTGATGCCGCTTAATCGCACTGCTGCTATGTACTTTCTAAACAACCGCCATAAACCTGAAATACACGCCGATCGATGTTTGCCTTCCGTTGATCGGGTCGATCAAAACGATGTCAAAGCTATCAACAAAACACCTACAGCAGGTTTACTACATTCTCTGTCACCATGTAGGACTTTAAATTTTATAATCTAGTCAAATAATTTAATGTCAGAGAAAACATTTTCAGAACTTGGATACACTATATATACAGTATAATTCATTTTCTTAATTTACAATAACTAATATTTGACAGCAAATTGATACTTTTTAAAATCTGATAACTCTACCTCTAAATTTTCTTTCAAGCCAATTCTAGGTGAATGGAAAATTTTATTTTTATATAGTAATAAATCTTCTGAGAGCGGTGTTCGATAATTTGAGGATATTTTTAAATGTAATTTTCTAGTGTGTTTGCTGTAGTCCATACCACAGAAATACTTCATATGTGATAATAAAAACCTGAGACGTAGCTAATGATAGTACTAAATACGTGCAGAGGAAACATTTGAAACATAACATAAGTGAGGAGTCTTTTCTTCTAGTCCCATTTCAACTACTTTGTTCATTCCTAATTTTTTATGAACGTGAACGTTTATTTCAAGACAATTACCTGCAAACAAATGGTTTATTTTTGTTGTGTATTTTATCATCAGGAAAGAAGATTTTATACATTTTTCAACGAACTTAAGCCAACAAACTACTTTACTCAGATAAATCAAGTTGACGGATACATTAATTATACTTTTCATTATAATTTCGTAAAACGGATCTTTTCGATAGAATCTTTAAGGAGCAAAAGTTGTCCTTCATTGCAATAAGGATATAAAGAATCAGCCAGTAACATGCACACATGGCATCAGCTTTTTTACTAACAATACAGTATATCTGCCTCAGTAGCAGCAATCTAGTAGTTTTCTATAGTACCAACATGATGGATTGCCAAAGCTTTATCTAAATACACATCAAATTGATTATTATGATAAAAATAGAATATAATATGTACTTCTCCAAATTATAACTTTTTCACTGTAGTTTATAACATGGATCTAAATTTGTTTAATAAAACTCGGTCATTTAACGCCCACGAGTATCGCCTCAGTCGTAAACGTGATGTAGTAAAAAAAGATGAAGTATACTGTTTCCTGTACCATGTAAGCCTGTTTATTTTTTAAGTACCAGGTTAACCGAGACTTGCTTGTTGGTTTTGATTCACTTTTGTTATAGTGTCATGGTAATCAAGCTATTAAATATACACCAGACTCTTCACAGATAACACCTGTTAAATACTGCTTAAAATTAATCTATCTTACTAATTCCGTAAGGAATTTCTTGTGAGCAGCAAAACTCTTTTATTTATAAACCGATTTTGATGATTGAGGTGTCAAATTAAAGGAATTCTCTGTAGACGTCATGGAATAATTTTTGTCAACCTCAGTTCAATGTGCCTCGCCCAATTGGACTTCAAAGTTTCCATATTTTAAATATAAGACGAAATTTAGTAAGTTTCTAACATATGATTCATTTCATGAAAACAAACAGCTGTCTTCATAAAAATAACCTGTCTACCTCCTGTCATTAATTGATTCAGTTTTTCTTTCAAATTCAAATACAACGATGACTGACGAAATGAGATTGAGTTTATTAGCATGCAGTTTTTATTTAGGTTTAGAGTATTAGGGAACGACAATTAGTTTATTTAATTATGTGATTGTGTTTTATTTTCATTTTATACGTTTCACTCCATCTGCCTAGCGCTCAGACTAGAGCTGTATTCGTCTAGTATTTCTTTATTACTGTTTACTTTTAGTTGTTATTTCGTTCCCAAAATAGCAACCCATATGACCAATGTAAAAAATTACGATTCTAAACTTAAATTTTGACCAAATTCGATTTATCCTGGGATTGAGGCTGTTTCTAAACTTATTTTTGGGCCAAAACACTCTTAAATGCAAAGTTTAAGTAAAATCTACCCGCTAGATTTCGAGATCGTGGAACACACATCCCGTCAGACATTGCTCGTATTATAGTATATAGGATAAATCGGGAAGAAGGGATGTCGTTAATTAAACAAACTGTCCTATGTTTTTTTAACGACAAATTTATGCACGAGAAATGTTTATATAAACCCATTTACGGAAAATTGTTTAAGCGCATCAAATTTTGGTGGCCAAGCGAAGCATCAAAACGTCACTTGTTGAATTAAAGCCCAGGACGCTAACCTTTGCTAGAAAGATGCTCAAGGAGGAGGAATATTCAAAGAAAATCACCTATCAGATCGATATTCATTCAAAATTTTAATGTTAGTTATAGTGTTGCGCGTTGTAGGCCAAAGGTCTCTTGTTCTGGCCCGGGAGAGCGGGCCTCCACTGAGTATGAGGTACGACACCATTACCACTTGCTACTGCTACCGGCTAGCACTTTCGATGGCTGAATAAATATCGCCCTCGTGGGGAAAGGGCGCTGGTAATTTAACCATTTATCACACCGCTAAAGGTGCCCCATTGTGCCCCGGCGTTGCAGCCGGCCGGCGTCAAATCCCTGATACAATTTGTTTTATTGTCGATCGAGTTGTAATCTAGGATTGCGCAACCCCGCCTCTCGCTACCCTCTCCCGTCACAGCGCGGCGTGGTGACTCGCGGCGGCCAGAAGACAAAATGTTTTGGTCTTCTTATAACAAACTGACGTTGTTGAGTATGTTTTTAATACAGAACCAATTGTAATTTCTTCCTTAAAAAAATTATAATTCACATGAAGATTATTATTAGGAAACATTAGTAATTTTATATTTCAGGATCTAAAACAGATCCATTCTTTGCGGAGATTTTCGATTTTTATTCATATTGTGCGCGAGAGTTTCGTCGGACGTTCCAGATAGCCAATATTGAGGGTTTAGTTAGTTTCGTTTATTATACCTCTAAATTTCCCTTTTAAGTTGGGATTACTACACACTGCTCAATATAGTTAAAGCTTGACTCATCACTGGATTAAGAACTCACCATTCTTCTAATAAAAGTAATGTTGTAATAATTTAATGCTAGGTTGTTAATGCTAGGAGGCTAATTGACTGGGGTGGTTGAATATTTGTAGAGCTCCCCTTTCATTTGTTGGCGGTTTAATTTTTAGAAAAATTAGAATTTTTTAAAGAATTGCAGTAGGCCTACCCACCGCCTTTGATTTTTATTCCTAAAGACTAATGTTACATTTTAAACATTCTCTACGACTTAAATATTTGTCGAAAAAGATTAATCTATATGTAATTTTGAAGAGACTTTTAATATCTAGGGTACTGTAAAATATATATAAAAACACAATTGTTGAGCGATTTATGAGATTAAGCTACTAAAAAGGCGCGTCCATTTTTGAAAATTGAGAATAGGACTTTGTTATTTATTAATCATACAATCAATAATATAAATCTTTTGATTTCATTAGGACATAGGCATTAACATTTCCTTTAAAATTACATAAAGATTAATCTTTTTCAACCGATATTAATGGTGTTGCGAACGTTTGGAATTAAACATTAGTCTCATGGGCATAAAAAAATCAAACATGGCTGGTACTGCAGACTCCTAAGGTTTAAAACCGGACCAACTAATTTTGTTCATTGTGTTATTAATTATACTAGTATACGTGTCGAGCAATTTATTTTAATACAGTATAAATGTTACTTTTAGCTGTAAATAAATGACATCCGAAAAATCCTATATTGTAAGTCTCTTTAATCACCAAAACTACACTATTTACAGCTGATTATTAACAGATGTTTAATATGCTTTATTCAATCCCAATGTTATTTAAATAGGAAATTTTGAAATTTCAATTGTGGATAGCACCTTTATTTTAAGTCCGATTCTCATATTTTTTTGGCGGAAACAACTACAGACCAAGCCCTATCCAACGACACCAAAAATTTAAAAATCGGTTGAAAATTGTAGGAGGAGTTCTCAAGACAAAAAAACCCTTAGCGTATTAAATAAGTATAGATTCAAAACCAATGCGATGGTCTTTGTCAGTAACTAAGCCTCGCCTTATCTGACCTCCTACACTCACCCTTTAGTAATTTTCACCTTAAAATAGGCACCATGAAGAGCATATGCCCTAAGGAATCTTCCACTGTATCTGATGCTACTCCCATTCAACATTTATAATTTACTTGGCTATTAATATTTGACCTACCACTTAACTCTTAGGTTGTTTACTGGATGTGAAATTTCCTTCTTCTTACTCCTTCTCATACCATTTCCAAACTCATTTCCCGCTCTCCTTGTGGTGGTCATCTCAATCACCTCGAAACGACTATGAAGGAACACGCGTAAGTACTCCACTGCCCCGACTCTCCCCATAAACAAAGAAGCCCCCGTTTACCCGTCACGTTCACAATACGCATTAACCGTTTCCATGATTTATCTGCCCGCGTAGTTACGGGAGCCGCGAAGACAGGCTAGTTACCTGGCGTCACGCGCGCCCGGCGAGAGGCTACCCGCAATCAGAAGAGGACTGCAGCGAGGCTAATGGCGGCATTGGATACCCTGTTTCGTTGGCAAAGGTTAATCGAAGCGGAGCCACGCCCTTGTACCGAGATACGGATGTAGATATATACATACAGCCAGTGATGTGACCTTTTACACTAGTGACAACCGTAGGCATCGACAGTTTCCTCTACACTATTTATGCTGCATCCGACCTTTCTTGTTAGGCACCTGTTTGTTTATCGGTATTGTTTGGTGACATTTGTCGTTCGTCGGTTTCATTGTTGCGCCGTCGCTGTCTGTCAGCGGTGCAGTTACAGCGGCTGCGCGGTCGGCGCGTGGTGGCAGTATGTCATGCTGAGGCTAGTTAACGGCGGCTGCTGCTGTAGTTACAACACTACAGGAGCTGGCTGTGTAGCTGGTCACTGATTCCAATGGGTACAGGATGTAAAGGGGATTATCACCTCATGTGATCTTTCGAATTCATGTTCAAATTGAAATTTCTCAAAAAGAGGTCTTTGATAAGAAGGAAACTTTGCATAAGTATAGAAGAACTCTTACTGCTATTTGTTATGACACACGTTTATTTTTTCGCTTTTTTTGGAGGATCAATTTAGGTAAATTGTTTTAATTGTTATGACTAAATTTTTGGATATTTTGTATTTTATCCTCAAGCATTATTTTTGTTATGTTATGTTATGTTATGTTATGTTTGTTATGTTATGTTATGTTATGTTATGTTTGTTATTTTTGTTATATTATTTGTTTTTGTTATGTATGAAAATTATTTTTGTTATGTAGATTGTTCAATTGATGTTACGCATATTCAAATTTTTATGATCTGAAGGTTGATGAGTGTGCTAAGATTCCTGACTATCTGACCAATTGACCTAGCTTGTATACGAAAACATTTGTCATACTGTGTATGAATTGTATATTTACATTAATAAATCTACTTTATTTAATTGCATGTGCAATTCATTTCGAGATAATCTCAACACTGACACTTATAAAAGTGTACTAGGCTATACATTTTCAATGGTTGGACAAATCAGCTTTTGTGTTTAATGTCCCCTTTTTCTCTAAAATTCTTACTTTAATTCTTATAAAAGTATAACTTAGTTTGAAAGCATATTTAAAACTGTGATATAAAGATTGTATAGACATAAAATTGATCTGATTGAACTAATGGCATAAAAAATATGTGCATACCTACACACGCTGACAACATTTTTCAACCTATATTTATTATAGGTTGAACCTATATTTTTTTAATACCTAAGAGAACGTCTTTAGGAGTCTTTAGAAATCAGGCAGTATAACAATACTGTATTATTTTAGCTTTCCTTATACGAAAAATCTTATGATTTCAAGGATGTATCATAGTTACTATACAGTTAGTTTAGTAAATATTATAAATTGGTACATTCCAGAACTCATTCTTAGACATGTATTACGTTCACATTAACGAAATCAATAACCTCAACAAAACATGTTTTTTGTATTATTTTTATTTTATTTTAAAATTACTAAGGTTTATGAACTTTAACAATGAAAATTATAGAATTTATGATTGTTAGTCATTAAAAGAAAGAATTGAACTATTACAGTATGAAATAAAACTAAAAATATTGTTTATTAATATAAAATAGTAGAATATAATTTATGGTATATCAACGATTGCAGACCAATTAATATCCAAGTAAAATCAAGGGGATTAAGTAAAATAGTTGCACAACTAAAATGACTTTTCAATCTCTGCAGCGTATCGTAATGTTTTTTTAAGAAGGCGTAAAATATATATTTATTATTTGCAACCTTCGATATTAAATATATACAACCATGTAAGGAATTTTACTAAATATTTGATTATTCAACAGCTATAGGTGTTAAACCTGGATTGGTTATTTGCAAGGAAAATTCATACTGAGTCCTTTAATCTACTAAGTCCTTGGTGATAAAATATGCATTGCCACTTAAACACGAGCCGTATAAAAAGTCGGTCGATTATACGGACTATCGGCAGCCGATAATGGGAGACTTCCGAGCGGCAGGCGTCTCCGCCGAGCCAAGGACGGGTCCTGGATGGCCGACCCACGGTCCAGAGTGGCGTGGTTTACGGAGAGATACACCAACGTGAACGTACTGGAGTGAAACACTCTACTGTAGTATACATACCATACACTGTGCTATGGTGTAAAATAGGGAATAAGTGAAAGTCACAATGTACCAAACAAAGTTTTTTGTTTTATATGACTAATAAGTCCTCATCTGTTTACATGTTCTGTAATTCACGATTACATTACAGAGGTCAAGAGAATGATGAATGAATTTAGAAGACTTAGGTACTTGTTTGTTACACATAAACCACTATTTTCTCTTAGGTTATTTTGAACTGTCTTTAAAAAACATATAAACTGAAAGAATACTATTTTCTGAATATTTTTTGAGTCGAGTGCGCTTATCTAGGTTTTACAGGGTTGGTTACACGTACTAAGCTAAGATTACAGGTTACCTACCAAGTAATGTTTTTTATTATTAAAAGAATTTCTAATCTATATATCAATAACAAACCTGACATAACCGCCTATAAATGTGGTCGAGTGCTTGAGGCAGGCCCTGTGTCGAGGCCGCGGGGAGAGATGCGTTTGCCACGATCATCGGTGACATGGCTGACTTTAAGCAAGCAGTACTAAAACCCGTAAAACTTCACTCATTGCTCATTACATAGTCTCCTTTTAATTTATGTATTTTTAAAAGAACCCAGTTCAACATAGCCTAAAACTGTAGTTGGCCTGTATAAAAAAGGAAAAGATTAAAAGATTCAACGATTTTATTCGGCCATTCGGTATGAGTACAATACAATAAGCTATGTCAGGGGTTTCGTACATGCTAATGTACTCCAATAAAATGCTTCGGTCAAACAAGTACTGCAAGTCCATACTTCAAACCATGCAGGAAAAAATTAAATAAAATAAATAAAACATGCTACATACCTTATGTAGCCTAATGCATTATGCTACATGGTTAAGTGTTATTCAAGCCATCATACCAATGCTCATACTACCTGAAGCCTGAAAATTTGTTCGTTAGCAGTTTTTAATTACTCACACTGTTAAAATGGGAATATTTTACGCTGATTCAATTCAATTCAAAATGATTTATTCAAACAAAATATTACAATTTTATTACATGAAATTTTTGAGTGGTGGAAAAGTCCCCGCATGGGCCAAAGCCTGTGCGCGTGGGCTGAGTCCATATAATCTCCTGCTATGGAGATTGGGATGTTTTAATAAAATAAAATGAATAATTTAAACTTAATGTTAAACAGGTAACAAAAAATGCTACTACTATACATGAGAATAAGACTAAAACTTAGGAAAATAGTAATGAAAATTAAATCTTTTAACTTTGATTGAGTGGAGTGCTAAAATATAACTAAATAAATAGATAGATAAAAAATAATTTGATTAACTATATCAATTAAACACCATCTCTCCACCTTGCCCACCTTTTTATTTTGCCATTACCTTTTTCATTGCATTCCCTTTGTCTTGCCTTTGCCCATGGCATGCCTGATGTTTACTTTACTTTGCTACTGCTCATGGCCCCCTTCATCAATGTTAGTCTTTTTGTCTGAAGAAGAAAGGCATGCTGAAATTTAGTGTCAAGGGACTTTTTGCCACTAAATTGATAAACTAACTTCAGCCATATAGGGCCAACAATTTTAAGCCATACGATTCTAAAACGCTATTTTGGGCTTTCGAATGATGGTCTGAAAACAAATGATTTTAGCATAGTGTGATGAAAAGTTTAATCTTGCATTGTTTGAAATAACAATATTTTTAGCTCCAAGATATCCATATACGTCTACAAAGCTATCCATTTGTTCCCACTCTCTACGCACTGATAGGTTTATGTAGTATATTACATCTGAGAGAACAATAATTACAACCATCTGTACAGAACAATAGCTACAATACAGCACCCGTTGCGCTATCAAGACTTCCTTATTTTCTAACATGATAGCTGATAAATCAATAGAACTAATGTAGGAGCGGACAACTCTATCTAATGTATCATCATTAGCACTCGTGATGTCGACTTTATCATGGACGCTGAACATTCAAGACAGATAACTTCTCACCTACCTCTATAGATTGCGTTATATGTTGAGTACCAGGGGGACCGAGCTTAAGCTCGGTAAAATTATTACTTTCGTTTCTCACACAAAGCTCGTTCGCTCCGCTCACTCGCCAGGCGGAAGGTTTGCTGCACATTGGTATGATTTTCCTAAAACCACAGGTTAAAGATGTAACACATTGGTTTATTTTATCTACAGTTATCAGCTGATTTTTGTTCAGTTAAAAAATTTCCATAAGGTAACATGGGATCTTTGAAGGGCTCTAGCGCTAAAACCGGATTTTTCCCAGCTATGGAACCAGCTCCAATCGATTTCTGGTGGCCAAAACCCCCATATTCCAAAATTTGAAGGAAATCGTCGGAGCCGTTTTTGAGATAATTGTGCAAGCAAGCAAGCAAGCAAACAAGCAAACATTGCTCGTATAAGAGTATAGGAGTACCAGGAGGACCGAGCGTTGCTCGGTGAAATATTAGTAAATTTAAATATCAGAATAAACTTTATTGACATTTAATTTGCAGTACATAAACAGCTGTTACATTTCTTTTTGAAGTTCTGAATGTACTTCTTGTTTATATGTTGTTAATTCGTTGCCAACATGGCAACCCATAAGCCCAATGTTAAAATTTTGTAATTTTAAACTTTAATTTTTAGCAAAATTAGATTTTCCCTGGGGGCGAGACCCATCTCAATCGTATTTTTAAGGTAAAACTAAGTTTATTCCAAAATTTGAAGGAAATCGTCGGAGCCGTTTTTGAGATAATTGTGCAAGCAAGCAAACAAGCAAACAAGCAAACATTGCTCGTATAAGAGTATAGGATAGGATATATTGGTTTAGAGTGGGAATAGAAAATGTTTAACTCGTTAAAGTATTAATTTTTATGGGTTTATGTTGAAATAAAATGTGTTTTTGTTAATTTTCTGATTTATTGGCTTAAGTAAATTCGCTGAGGTGTCAATATGAAACTTCACGTGTTTCGAACGTGCTACCGCCCATCGTCAGCTGTGTCAAAGTTGGTTAAAACATAATAAATTATCTGTTCCCGCCACAGCATACTCCCACTCCACACTAATAAGTAGTCATATCTTGTATACTCATGAAAATAAAATTGTAATCTTAAGATTATCCTTCTTGCGATTTCGTTTGGTGCATGATAATAAGGGTGTCGGAATTTGATTAGGTGAAAAATGTATGAATAGGCTACTTAATGATATTAATTGATAGAAAAACAAATAATGATACTTGTCGGTTGTTTGCACCACCAGTTTAGCCAGCGGCTGTAGCTCAGTTGGAGAACTCTCTGTTATCGCCTAGCTGACCGGGTTCATATCCCTGTTTGGGGACAAAAATATCGTCCGGCCGCTCCTGTGGTTCGGACGTCAGGTTAAACCGTTGGTCCACCTGCATATAGGGAACAAAAAGGTACAAGCTACTCAGGATAGGAGAACTGTCAGTTAATTGCTGATCAGGTTAGCATATATATGTCAATCTTGATTCTGTTACCTTCGTTATCGCTTGTTTGATAACAATGTGATTGATGCGTGGGTACAAAGTTCGTTCAAGGTCAACAACACTCATTGTCAGTCTTTCAGTCTTGCTCTGTCATTACTAGACGTATGGTGTGCTTAATTCAATAGTTCACGCAGTTTATGAAATTTAAATTTATTATGTAGTATTACTTCCAAAATAAGTGAATAGAGATACCCGAACCGTTATTGACTTATTTATGCTAACTTGACCCAATCTATCCCACGTACACGTACACACAATCTGGTGGCGCACTCTCTACTCTCATTTCTGACATCCATGCCTTTAAGAACGCTGTTTAAATTTTATTCAATCTACATACCTGAAATTTGCGTTAAAATGTTAACAAATTTTACGTTTATGTCATATTTTATATATCATATCATATAAATATATCATATTTTTTTCCAAAATGAAGCCTTAAAATAATTGGTGGTTCATATCACACCAAAGTATCCAAATAAAAATTATCGGACCATCGAATTGCCGAATTAGACATATGTTTCGTCCAACCTAAAAGTGTCCCTAAATGGAAGATGGACATTTCTAATCCACACAATTACTCATCGAACACATTTGCTCATCTAATCACCTTGACCTCTGATTCATCTGATCATCTGAAACGAAACCCAAAAAACTTAAAAATATTCCACGCCATCCTCAATACCAACCGTTAAAGTCTCCGAACCCATAAGTCCAAGTTCCGAATCGCCTCAAGAGTTGGCACAGATTGCCCCACGCTGAGGTCATGTTTTCGCCACAGCGGCAACAGAAGGAAAGGAGGATTGTCGAAAGAGAACAGAGAGCAGCCGGCGGCGATCGGCGATCCCTGTTGGGCAACTGCAGCATTGGGAGGCAGTGTTGCCAAGGTGAATCTCGGGTGTGGCGGGTCGGAGGCCAGCCGCGGTGCAGATTTATCTAGCTGACGTGCAGCAGCAGGGCACGACTTAGATGAAGGAATGTCTACCGCCACGCGCAAGGCTTGACATCGCCGATAATTGAGGTTGCGAAACGACCCAGATGCTCTGTGTCTTCTTCGGCCACCTCATTAGGTGATTGTGAGTGTCGGCCAAGCGACTAATTGCGGTTGCACAATTGGAGGGCTGAGGCCATCTCGCCACTTTATCATCTGCCCTTCTCCTCGACGGTTACTTTTCATTTGGGAACGGTAGTTCTTTTGTTTGTTCAACTTTTGATTTCTAGAGTGAGATCAACTAAAGCTGATTCTGCACTAACCAAACATGTTTACCGAGCAGTGATTGTTTGCTTGTTTGTTTGTATTTTCTATAATGAAATTATAAGATCAGCAATTTTCTATGTTAAGAGGGCGTTGGAGTCAATCCAAATTTAGCCTTTCCCCCATAAGAGCAATGTTAAACGAGATGTCAAATAACTCTTTTATTTATAATCAGAAAATAATGGTTTATAGCTCTAAATAAAGGGTTAATCAAGGCGGATTTGGTTTGCGAAAGGAATTTTTTATAAAAATTAGTGTTTTTTACCAACTTAAAATAACAAAGCAAGTTTTTTACTACTTTTAAAACATTTTCTACCTAATTTTATAAATTATTTACAATGAATCGATCTCGCAAAAGGAACGGGGAATTTAATTTTGATTCAAACGCTATTTATTCTGAACCAATAGTACAAAAAAATAAAGAAATTATATGACAAATGCCGGGGACAAGTTTAGCATTGCTCTTATGGTAAATAAATCCAACATGGCGGCACTCCAACGCCCTCTTAAGACATGTTTGGTGATTTTTGGGATCACTGAAAGGGTTCCCTCTGAATGATCGGCCAGTGGGGACAATGATTAATACTATTCAATTAACTGTGTGATGTAATATTATGTGTGTTATGACGGACAATGACATTGATTTCAAAATCATTACTCTCTTATCTTTTTTTTTTTTTGCAACACAACTCTAAATGAGAATGAAAATCATCAATTTCCGTACTGAAAAATAATAGGTATACGTAATTATTTGGCTACATATTAAGTATTAAAATTAAATTATATAATGTGACATTTCTTTGTAAAGGAACTTCTTTGACCAAGAAAAACATATGTTTAATCTTTGCCTAAATTAGTGTCAAATGTTTTAGTAGTTTATCAGTATAAAACAAGTACAGTAACAATGTATACCAGGCAATGCACATAGATCTATATTCTCATAAGTTATGTTATGAAACGGAAATAATAAATATTGAGCGATAAAAATTGTTGCCTAAACACCTTGTATATCAATGTTTTTCTTTCAACAGTAAAACCTAAACGAAAATTTAAACTAATGTAATTTTATTACAGAGACAACTAAACCCTCAGTTCTTCAAACCTACCATTTAAAAGACAATTGAGCCATGTACAACATATTTACCATCTAGTGACTGTGTTGTTGAGCCTCAGTTGTAGAAGGAAGCCGTTTGATGTTCTGCCAGTTGTGGTTGTATAGTAATTACCGATCTTCAGTATCTCCCAACACATCTGACATCTTGTTTCTATGACTTCCAACCGGTTTCTCCCCCTCAAATAAAAGTTTTTTCCTAGCTAACATTTATTACTATAGGCTATTGCCAAGTTAGGATTATTAGTTGTTTCGATTGAAATTTATAACTTTATTTATGCAGTGTTTATTGTTTAAATTTGAATTTTATGGATCTATTTTAAATAGTCACGCTCATTTGTAATTTATATTGTTTACTTATGGTACCGTACTCTTGTTAGATATATTTTTTGGAAAATAACTTAAGTATAGAGTGTTTAGAAGTAAAATCAATTTTGTACTGTAAAATGCTATCTTGTTTACATAAAAGTTTTCTGTGTGTGTTAAATTATTTACCTCAGAATCAACACCCCTACCAAATAAACTTTGAACTTTATTGGTTTTGGTTGGATGTGTTTTATCCAGTCGGTATAAAGAATAACTATTGATTATGATTTCCATTATTGGTTTACAAGCAATTACTCAATAATAAACTAACATTGTCTAAAGCTAGATAGTTAAAATCATGAATAATTCATGATCTAAAATTGTGTATGTTAATATTTTTATTTTTATTACTGAGTTACTTTATTATCAATTCAAGTATATTTGGTAAATATTTGAAAAAATCTATTGCATTTAATTGTTAGATAATGTGAGGATTCTCTGTTAGTTACAAGTTGCACAGAATGTGCTACACCTTAGAAAGTACTCTTGCAGTGCGCCTCGTAATTTTGCCCACTTAATTCAAGCACCTAATCCTCCCGTTACACAGTGGTCGGCCGCAGCTGCTAGCTAGCGCTGACAGGGAGATGGCTATGCAGACACTAGCCGGTAATCCCAGAGGAAGCAGGTGCTAACACATACAAGATGACGTCTAATATTTATGGGGAAACGGCGGGTATATGGATACTAATCGGGTTTATAATGAGAACCCAGCGCCGCGCCGCGCCGCACGTAGCGACCGTTACTCGCACTTACCACTCGTTTTAATTGTATTTAATGAAAACAAACCATAAAACACAACTTTTGGTTGTTTTGAGCGGTGTGTAATTCGGTTTCTAATTGTATTATATGCATTCTGTAAATGAGCGATCCGTCACCAGCTAGCGCCACTGTCCCGGTGTCGCCTTTCCACTGGCACCACGCTTTATGGTGGCAGTACAGTGACCGGAGCGCCACTGGTGTGCTGGGACTGTGGCTCTAATGAGTGACAGCTCCGGGTGATTTATGTGTCCGGTAAGTGAGCGATCCGTCACCAGCTAGCGCCACTGTCCCGGTGTCGCCTCTCCACTGGCACCTCGCACTATGGTGGCAGGACAGCCACTGGTGTGCTGGGACTGTGGCTCTAATGAGTGACAGCTCCGGGTGGTATATGCGTCCGGCAAGTGAGCGATCCGTCACCAGCTAGCGCCACTGTCCCGGTGTCGCCTCTCCACTGGCACCTCGCACTATGGTGGCAGGACAGCCACTGGTGTGCTGGGACTGTGGCTCTAATGAGTGACAGCTCCGGGTGGTATATGCGTCCGGCAAGTGAGCGATCCGTCACCAGCTAGCGCCACTGTCCCGGTGTCGCCTCTCCACTGGCACCACGCACTATGGTGGCAGTACAGTGACCGGAGCGCCACTGGTGTGCTGGGACTGTGGCTCTAATGAGTGACAGCTCCGGGTGATATATGCGTCCGATAAGTGAGCGATCCGTCACCAGCTAGCGCCACTGTCCCGGTGTCGCCTCTCCACTGGCACCACGCACTAAGGAGGCAGTACAGTGACCGGAGCGTCACTGGTGTGCTGGGACTGTGGCTCTAATGAGTAACATTTGCGGTGATATATGCGTCCGGTAAGTGAGCGATCCGTCACCAGCTAGCGCCACTGTCCCGGTGTCGCCTCTCCACTGGCACCACGCACTAAGGAGGCAGTACAGTGACCGGAGCGTCACTGGTGTGCTGGGACTGTGGCTCTAATGAGTAACATTTGCGGTGATATATGCGTCCGGTAAGTGAGCGATCCGTCACCAGCTAGCGCCACTGTCCCGGTGTCGCCTCTCCACTGGCACCACGCACTAAGGAGGCAGTACAGTGACCGGAGCGTCACTGGTGTGCTGGGACTGTGGCTCTAATGAGTAACATTTGCGGTGATATATGCGTCCGGTAAGTGAGCGATCCGTCACCAGCTAGCGCCACTGTCCCGGTGTCGCCTCTCCACTGGCACCACGCACTATGGAGGCAGTACAGTGACCGGAGCGCCACTGGTGTGCTGGGACTGTGGCTCTAATGAGTGAGAGCTGTGGCCCCTCCCTAAAATCATTATTTTATTATAATTTGTCTGACCCCCACCCCCCTCTCTCAGAAAAATGACGTCATTTTTAACAAACCTCCTTTTATAGTAAAAATAATGTTTTTTTCCTCAAATCTACTAAGTTCTATTCTTTATTGATTTATTAAGATTATCAATCAACTTTTGAACCCCATTTTGGCGGTAGTTTGTTGAAAGAACAATTAAACCCGGATATGTTCATTTACAAACCACTGTAGTACAGTACCAACAAAGCAAGAAAACATAATGCTCAGTTTACATTTATTAATTTTGTGGAAAAATAAACTAAAATAAACTATAAAACATCGCCTTAAAATAGTCTAATGTATTTTCTTGGATATTCATTTTACAATAGTTGAATTGTGTACGAATTTATCATTGTTTTACTCTCAAAATTTTATATAAAACTTCATTTTTTAAATGACGTCATATCAAAGCTGACCCCCCACCCTTGCACATCACCCTACAGTCATTTTCAATCTGGTCACCCTCCTCATTTACAGATGACGTAATTTATGGACGGCCCCTAACTACAATGTCTATGTATATAAAATCATATAAATCATATAAAATACAGGTAATTATATAAAATCATTTCAATACATACCTTATGATTTTATAACGTCGCCAAATGAAAGATTTTTAATACAAAAAATGAATTGTTACTTTTTTGAGCTATATTCCTTACAATGTTCCTTAAAAATACAATAAATATGATTACTATAATTATTTAATCATACAATTTCATTAAAGTTTAAACTTTAAAAATTATTCATTAATAAACTACGGAATTTAATTTCAGTTGATACATTTTTCGTAATGTGGAACAACTCATTATGTCGGTATTACTATCATGACAGCAACTTCAATTTCTTCAAACATTAAGGTCAATAACTATTCAAGCTTCACTACAAACAGCATAAACTACATTTTTCTTAAGTGATCCTCCATACATAAATAGCAAATTCCAATATCTTTTAACACCTCATCAAAAACTCATAAACTGACCATCACCCGAGGTTTTACAGCAGTTGCAAAAGGGGAGAAATGCCAAGAAATGCGGCGGTGAGTCAGGAAGGAGCTCGACCTTGGTCCTCAGATCCGCAGGTGACAGCATCTTCTGTCTCTGTCTCCGCGCCATTTGTCTCAGCAATACGCCATTGTGCGGCTAATGGCCCCAGCTTTGCTGTCAAAACACTGAATACTCTCTGTTCGCCTCTTTGTCATGCAATTGCTGCGCCCATTCAAAACTAGTTTCTACTGTTGGCCATCACGAGGGCAATTTTTAACACCTACTAAACCGGCAATTTTCCCCGGCATCTGTCTGCGCTGCGGTGGTTTCTGCACATAAAAGTGACTTAGCACGTCACAAAATATTTTGCATCGTCACGTTTGTTTCTATACCGCGTTTAGTATTGTTAGTTTGGTCGTTTCAAGGAATCTTTATGTAATCAAAACTATCTCTATCATGAATTTGGTTTATTAATGTGTAAACTGTTTATCGTATTTATTTAGTTGAGTTGTAAAATTTGTCTCATGCAGATTTATATAGTTCTTATTACTCCTCTTTTGCGAGGATGGATCCCTTAAGGTATTAAGTAATGGTCTTAAACGAGAAAATATTACTTTAACGGTTAGAATACCATCAAGCTTAATTCAAATAAATAGTTCTGAGACTTGACATAAAAAATCCACGTGTATCATGTACCTATTAATTAAACAAATATTCCAAATTCATAAGTATTCGAAATGCTGGTCTTTACATTATTCTGTCGTACTTATAACCAACCCGAAGTCCCTTCAAGCCGTTACAACTCTTTACAGCACTCTTCGTGATCCTAAGAGACAATCAATGTCAGAACGAAACCTTCAAGCTCTGATAAGGAAAACTTATTAGAAGACAATGGAATATTGTGGTAGTCCCGGAGAAATAGACACATCTGGTGGAGCGATCGTGTCCAGAGCAAGGTCCGGCGTTGTCACGGCTTGTGACGTAACGAACGCAACGTAACGTGCAGGAGCACGTGCCCAGTGACGTCACTGTAACGCATTGTTTACTGCTTGTTTAATTAGTAGCGCTATAAATGACAAACACTCGGCCGGCATTGTCAGGTGAACTTTAGAGCTGGCTGTTGTTCAAACCAGAGTGTCGCATGCCGTAGGAACGCGGATACTACGAGATTGTGTTCTGTTAATGTCTCCCAGATAACGTTTCCTTTAAGGATGTTAATGTAAGTTATCTACCGTATGTAGAATAGTTACTATAAGTTTTATGCCTGGCCATATTTGTGTAAATTGTTTTCATTTAGAGGTGAAGATTATAAAAATTGTTTGACACGATTATATTTTGTTACAATCTTTAAATATTGAAACAAACTATCCAATGGCAAAAGCTAAGACTCTATTCGCTGCCGAAAAATTTACTCTGGAATTTTATTATGATTATCATTTTATTTGAAATATAGACCAATTTTAAAGTCCATAGCTGATTTAAAATGCCTCGCTGCCTTTTTTGTTTCATTTGTGACCATTTTCGTTTCTTCCGAAATGTAAAAATATAATAATAATAATAATAATAATAAATTTATTCCTCCGACAAAGTTTCATTACAAAACAGGAATTTACAAAACAAATTTCAAGTTTTTGCACTTATTCACGATTTTACAAATTTCTATTTAATTACAATTTCATCTACTCATTTTCTCTAAACTTTTTCTTCATTTTAAACTTATTTGAAATTTTTCTTATTTCTTTTTTCTTCCTACTTATTTCTCCTTTCTTTGTTCTTCATTACTATATTTGTTATTTTTAATTTATGTTTAATTTATTAATGGTCTACTGCTCTATACGTTTTTCATTTCAACTCTTCCTTCCTTCCATGTCTCCTTCCAGTCCTTCCACGTCTCCTTCCACGTCATTCGTTTTGCTCTTCAAAAATGTCTTAAGTTGGACCTCTCAAGTGGATACTGGAAACAAAATATACAAGGACGCAAGAGTGTGAAGTTTTTATTATTTTACCATAAAAGTTTAGTTTGTTGTATTAAGAAGTTTATTATTTATCGAGAAGTTTATTGTAATTTTTATATACATTTTAAATATATTATATTTAATATTGCAATGTTTACTTTGCCTACTAATTGTGATTAGACCTTCAGCATCATACAGCCCGGTTGCTTGGATGCTTCAGATCACGTACTACAGAATGTTATTCAATATCTTAATTTAGCCCTATATAATATTAATTTACACTTTTAAATTTATATTGATTTATTTTGATTTTATTTGATTTATATTGATTTGATCATAATCAATCAATTTGATAAAATTGATTGATTATGATGGTGATATCCCTCACCATCGTTGGTAAGAAATTACAGGGATGGACGATTATGTAGAACTCGACCCTTTTTTCAAAACTTGGTACCCGGTACTTGGACTATCTTAATAGAGCAATGGACACGCGTTCTAATTATTTTTAATGTAACCCTTGGTATAAGTTTTGTCAGCCCTTGATGTCTTTCTATCATTCCTAACATGCAGTCTCAAACCCCAGGATCTTTGCCGATTTGCACATTAAGTGATTTAAGCACCTGACAATCTCTTTAGCCTACTACAAAGCTAAATTATGACTGACATATAAGGACTATATGCAGCCGTTGAATTTATTGTGGCAAAATTACTTTTGGCCCCAAAAAATTAATAATTGTAAACAACAAGTTAATGTTCACAAGGAATTATTGTTATATTTTTATACCAGTTCTGATTTAATGTGGTAAAAAGTACTGTACAACGAAAATACTCTCATTGATACACACCCATATAAATAGTTAACTATCATTCCAATTCCATAATGAAACTGTTATCTCACCACCGTTATTAGTGTTCAAGTACCTCTGAACACATTTTACAGCGCTGATGTCAAATCATTATGTAAATCTCCACTAAGCTGCATGCAAAGTGCCATTGCTTGTATTACGTGTGCAAACAATAAAATTAAAAGTGCAGCGAATGTGAGCAATTCATGCAAATGCACATGTTACATGCTCCGAGGAACATGCTTCACATGCATTTGCATTACAACATTCCAGTTACATGGCGGGCCGGGTGTCACGTGACTCGCAGGATCGCACATAAGTCTGCGGTAATAGGTTTTGTGTGTACTAGAGCGGGACTGCATTCCTGGTCTATCAGGGGACTCCTCTCCGGCGAGGCGGTGAGCTGGCTGGAACATGCGACAGAAGCTCCTGGACACGCACAAGTCCTTCCCGTCACAGAAGTTCAACTATGGATTCGCGTGTGCAGGTAGGAGGGTAAGAGGCAACCACTTGTTTTTGACGGCGGGACTGTGTATAAAAATCTCTGGTAAATAATGATAGGGTAGAGAGTAAATGCCCAATGCTATTCTTCACATCAATTTGGAAAACAATTTTTTTTTTACTCAAATAGATATCTTAATGAATTAGATTTTAAATGGTGATTTTGAATTCTACCATGTAGGAGGGTTTAACCACACAGTTAAAAGTAGCTTTAAACCACACATAGATTTCGACTGTGATTAGTTTTAGGTGTTGTCATGTTACCATTTTTTTCTAACTTATCACTTTACAACAATAAACGGTATCAGTTAACTGACACATACTTTCTCCCAACAATACAAAAAAGGTGTTAAAAGCTTCAAACATTAATGTCTTGAAGACTCAGTCGGATAGCTGCCAGCTGAGCAGCGCTCGTTTGACCCTGCACGCGTCTGAGACTTGTAACAACGTACTGCGTTTACCGCTAAACGAAAAATTGAATTTTCTCCCCAACCACTTGACGTAGAGCAATAATTTAAAATACTGGATTATTTAGTTTTTTGAGCTTTATTTGATGGTGATAAGTAAAATTTATTTCGAGACAACAGCTATTTTGAAAATCAAAAAATTGATTTTTGAAATACTTTTTACTTCATAACTTTTGAACCCGCATTTTCTAGGAGATGCGGGTGGGGTCATTTTATTTACCATTTTAAGCTTAATAAACCACAACATTTTAATCAAAATCGTTAGAGCCGTTTTTGAAAAATTTGGATTTTTTACGTTTTTTAGGGTTTTTGGGGGTAAAATACCCTTAAAAATCAAAAATTAAAAGAAAATGAAAAAAACGCCTGGAATTATTGTGGGTTTGGATCTACATACCAAATTTCACCAAAATCGGACCATTGGGGCGTTCTCTAGCTCTGTTTACACCCAGACACACGGACACACAACACACACACACACACACACACACACACACACACACACACACACACACACACACACACACACACACAAACTTGTTCGCCTATATTTGTGGGGCCTTGGGATTACACATCTATTTGTGGGGCCATGTATGTGCATTTGACAGGTATTGGGGGGCCGTATTTGTATTGTGGGGCCATACAACAAAATTTAACCTAACTTAACCTAAACTAACCAAACCTAACCTAACCTAACCAAACCTAACTTAACCTAACCTAACCTAACCTAACCTAACGATTATTGGCTTTTTCGACCATAAAAGTAGAATTTTTACTCAAAATAAAAAAATAAATCTTTGTGGGGCCATGTGTATGGCCCCACAATTTCAGAAGGCCCCGCACTCAGGTGAAATTCACACACTTGGCCCCACAAATATTGCGGAACCTGTCCACACACACACACACACACACACACACACACACACACACACACACACACACACACACACACACACACACACACACACACACACACACACACACACACACACACACACACACACACACACACACACACACACACACACACACACACACACACACACACACACACACACACACACACACACACACACACACACACACACACACACACACACACACACACACACACACACACACACACACACACACACACACACACACACACACACACACACACACACACACACACACACACACACACACACACACACACACACACACACACACACACACACACACACACACACACACACACACACACACACACAGACACACACAGACACACACACACACACACACACACACACACACACACACACACACACACACACACACACACACAGACATCACTCTGAAAACCACTTTTTTGGACTCAGGGGGCACCAAAATGGATAAATCCACCAACAACTCAAATTCGAAAATTTTGACGAAAACAATACTTTCTCCATATACTATGGTATAGGGGGAGAAAGTAAAAACACTAACACCAGCCGCCACGTGAGACATTCGTTGAGCAGTGCCCAATAGGAAATAAGAGCTATGTTAATGTTAATTAATGCAACTAGATGTGGGAAGTACAGCATGGATAAGTTCGGCAGCATCGCTCGGATCATTCGTTGACTCAAAATCACGTCTCCGCTGATAACCGCCCTAACGGACATCTCTCGTAGCGGCTGGTGTAGTATTGTTGATTATAACAACTCATACCTTTCATTTGAAGAACCTACTATATTGAATACTTTTTTTTTTTTTTTTTTTTTTTTTTGAGGGAGAGGCGGAAAAATGCATTACGCACACAGGTGGCCAGCCTGTAGTGTGGGGCTCCCCTAAAAACGAGTTTACCCACTAAAAAACCTCCTCTACTCTTTAGGAATCTAACCTGGAATTGTTTGTCACATTACGTCAGGCTAGGCCTAAATTTGGCTTACGCCCGTGGGGCTCGCTCCTTATCCAGCCGCTCGATCAAGGGATCTGGGCCACTTCACGGTCCAGATCGGTTTTCTTTTCCAGGAGGATGCCCCGGACGAACTGTGACAAACAATCCCAGTTGCCCTCATCCTCCAAAATCTTTTGGCAGACCGAGTCCACCGAAAATGCACCAAAGATTTGTGTGGCCTCCAGGCGGGGCCCTTCCCAACGGGGACAGCGGAAGAATGTGTGTTCCGCATCGTCGGGAACACCCGGGCAATAAATGCAGTCCGGTGAACCGGTCTTTCCCATACGGTTCAGGTACGACCGAAAATAGCCGTGACCTGTCAAAAATTGGGTCAGGTAGTAGTCCACCTCCCCATGCCGCCGTTCCACCCATGGTTGGACCTGCTTGATAAGTCGCGCAGTCCATCGTCCTCGGGTGTCGTGCTCCCAGCTGTGTTGCCACTGCTGGTAGGTTCGGGAGCGCTCTTCTGTTCTTGCCGTGTCCTTGCCGATCTCGCCTAGTCTCTAAATCGCTTTCCTCTCCCCTGCCAAGAGCTTGACAGGGATGACTCCGGCGACCACCAGGACGGCAGGCTCGGACACTGTCCGGTAGGCGGAACACACCCGGAGCGCAGCTTGACGCTGAACCCGGGCGAGTCGCAACCTGTAGCACTCCTTATCTAGAGCGCCTGCCCACACCTCTGCCCCGTAAAGAAGCACGGACTGGACCGCGGACATCAACAGACGTCTTCTGCTGGATCGGGGACCCCCGACATTGGCCATCAGCCTACTAAGGTAAGTCACTACCTTAGCGGCCTTGTCCGCTGTACGGAAGATCTGATCCCTCCAGCTTAACTTGGTGTCCACCATAACCCCGAGGTATTTGGCGGCACGAGTTGATGTGACCACCTCCCTTCCCACTCGAAACGGGACGACGGTGTCGATCCTCTTCTTCGTAAGAATCACGATCTCCGTCTTACTGAGAGCAAGTGAGAGACCGTGATCGGACATCCAGTTGTTGACCACCCGCATAACTCGGTTCAACTTCAGTTGGGCCAGCTCAACGTTGCGTGCAGCAATGAGAGCTGCGACGTCATCGGCGTACCCAACCAAAGTGGTTTCCTCAGGCATCTCGGACCTCAGGAGGCTGTCATAGGCAACGTTCCAGAGATCCGGGCCGAGTATTGAACCTTGTGCGGCACCAGAAGTGACTTCCATCGTCCGCGTTCCGTCCCTCGTGTCATAAATCAGGCTTCGAGAGCGTAGATAATCCTCGACGAGCCGCAACAGATATGCAGGAATACGAAAGGTGTTGCGAAGCGCATCCAACATATCGACCCACCTCGCCGAGTTGAAGGCATTCTTGACATCAAGCGTAACAAGAAGCACTACTCGGCGGGAGAAATGGTTGTGGCTCTCGGCTCTCTCCACAGCTCTCTGAACTTCGGTGACAGCGTCGATCGTTGACCGTCCCTTTCTGAAGCCGTACTGACGGGGGCATAAGTCCCCGGCAGCTTCCACGGCAGAAGTCAGGCGGGAACGGATCAGCTTCTCGAACAGCTTCCCAGCCGTGTCCAACATGCAGAGAGGCCTGTGGGACGACGGCAGCTCGGGATCACCTTTGCCCTTGCTGATCAGTACAAGCCTGGCTGTTTTCCAGGGAGCCGGAAACACCCCTTCTACCAAACAGGCATTGTACATTCTCAACAACAAGTCAGCGTTGATTAAAAATACTTTCTTTAAAGCCTCACTGGGAATCCCATCCGGGCCAGGAGCCTTGTTGCTCTTCAGGGAGAGAACGGAGGTTTCCAGCTCCTCGAAAGTGAAAAGTGGAACGTCCTCTACCCGTCCGAAGTCAACCGGCGGTCGCTGTGGATGTTCAGGAAACAACGCAGCGACGATCCTCCCCATGGTGGCGCCCTCCATGATGGAAGGTGGAGAGCGGGCGCCGAGTTTCTGTGTTACAAGTTTGTAACCCAGGCCCCACGGGTCGGAATCAACGTCGTCACGAAGTCTCCTCCAGCTATTCGCCTTGCTCCTGTTGATCGCCTGGCGGAGAGATTTTCTCGCAGCTTTATAGGCCTCCGACTTACGAACTCTGTCTGCGGGAATTCTCGCTCTAGTGGCGGCTCGTCTAGTTCTTAAACATGTTCTCCTGAGTTCCGCAATCTCTTCAGTCCACCAGTAAACGGGTTGTTTGTCGCGTCGGGGTTTCCTTCGCGGCATAGACTGGTCGCAGGCCGAGACGATAAGTTCCATCGTGGATGTTACTAGTGCCTCGGCTCCAGCCTCACCAGGATTCCCCTGCGCTCCCCGAGAGATGACTTCGGTTAACTTGACCACGTCCAGTTTGTTGGTGTTCCACCGGCGTGGCCCTTCCCGAGATGCGGAAACTCGACGATTTGCCTGATCATGCAGGTCAAACACGATGTATTGGTGGTCGCTACCCGTGTAGTCCTCGACAACCCTCCAGCCAGAGATCCTCGGAAGGAGCGACTCAGACGCAAAGGTGACGTCAGGGATCGTGCCTCTCTGCCCGGGGCGCCGAAAAGTAGGTGTGTCGCCCTGGTTGAGGACGACAAGACCGGCCCTGGCGATGAAATCCAGGATGTATTTCCCCCGGGAGCTGGTAGAGGGCATTCCCCACTCGACGGCCCTGGCGTTGAAATCGCCACCAACGACGACATGCCCGGTGGTGCCGAGAACGCACTCCTCTAGGCTATCTATCTTGTCGCGAAAGTCCTGGACGGCCTCGTTGGGTGTGAGGTAGCAACTGAAGATAGTCACGTCCCTACACCGAACCCAGACGAATCCTCGGCCGCGCCCGTGACTCCGCACCAAGACATCCTGTGTATTACGCGCCCAAAATGCAGCAGTACCGAGGCTGTCGGAGATCCAAATGTTTGGGTCTCTGTCCCGATACTGTTCGCTGATAAGGAGCGCGTCAGCACCAAGTTCTCGGGCGAGCTGATCTAGAAGGTTATCAGCTCCCCAGGATCTATGAAGATTGGCCTGGAGGATGCGAATTACCGGCCGCTGCCTTTTGCCTGTTCAAGTGCGGCTCTGAAGGCACCGCACTGACCAGACCCGGGTAAGTGACCGAGGGCACTGGAGCCTGAATCCTTGCAGAGGAAGCAGGATGGGCTCGAGGAACATTCCTTGCGTTTGTGGCCCTGGCCTCCACACTGGAAGCAGTTGGCACTCCTGTCGGGCCCGTTACAGTTTCGGGAGGAGTGGCCGAAACCGAGACAGCGGAAGCATCTCGAAACTACCACCCTCCGTTTGAGCCTGCAACTGACCCAACCGACTCTGAGGTGCTGAAGGCTAAGCAGCTTATTGGCGTGCTTTTCGCCCATCTCAGCAACAGCCATCCTGAGTTGACTTCGGTTAGGCTTTGTCAGCCATACCCTCACTCCATCAGCCGGTATCTCCGGGAGTGCCACCTGGATCGCACGGGTCACCTCATCTTCGGTGGAGAGGGCATCAAGGTCCCGAATCTCGACCGAACATTTCGGTTCTAGGGCCTTGATGGAGCCTTTGTCCCCAAGTGCAGTCTTGAGGGAAGCGGCAAAACCGATCTTGTCACTCGACTTCCCCAGTTCGAGGAGGACATCCCCGTTCTGGGTTCGCCGAATAGACTTGATAACGGTGTCGGTCTCTTCCGGTTTGGCCTGCGATCTAATCTGACCCAGAACATCAGCAAAAGATCGCCCCCCTAAGGGCTTGATCAAGATTGCCTCCGTCCTGGGCTTCTTAGGCCTGGGTTGTTTAGGCTTTCTGACAGACTTGCCAGAGGCCTCCCCCACCGGGTTTGAGACTTGCGTCCGCTCCACCCTCGACGCACTTTTCGAAGCTGCCTCCACTTGCTTCTGCCTCCTCCTTTCTTTCTTAGACAGGCGCGTCTTCCAGCCCCCCAAAGGTGTTGAGGCAGAGTTTGCTGCCAAGACAGGATTAGCCGCCGGAGCAGGAACCTCTGCAGGAGTAGCCGCTGGAATCGCGACAGCGCCCGGGGCGGATTGTGTAGCCTGGACAGGAGATGTCTGCGATGCCGCAGTGACAAAAACCGGTCTCGGCACTGAGTCCACCTCAACAAGCTCAGGGCTTTCCGGCGAAGAACCGCTCTGCCTCTTCTTTCGCTTTCTGGCTTGAGTCTGGGACTCAGCCAGATGAGCTTGAGGCGAAGCAGACATAACTCGGTTCATAACGTCGCGCTCCTGCTTCACTGCCTTCAGCCTGATCTTCCGGCATTCCTCGATTTCGCCAAGGAAATCCTCGAGTTTTGGAATTCCGTCCTTAATCGCCTTGTTGACGTTCTTCTGAATAAGGAGAGCCTTGGCCATCTCCTTCAAAAGATCGTTCATTTTCTTCAGACATGAGTCTTCCTCCTCGTTGGCATCGTCCTGCTGCTGCCGAAGCATTTGCATCTCGAATGCCGGACGAAGAGGACTCTTCCTGGGAGGAATTCCTTGCATCCCGGCTAGAGGTGTTACCGGCTCAGTCACCCCCATACCCAGCTTAACCTCATCCTTCTCCTTTCCGGTTACGGCCGACGATCCGGCGACACCAGCAGCCTTGAACGGGATCGGCGGAGGGGAGGCTTTAATTCCCCCCGTCGGCGTCCCAGTCTTCGAGGTCGGAGACTTCTGCAGTTTTGAGCTGCGCTTAAAGGCGGCCTGCTCATTCTCCTTTAATTTCGTGTTTTGGTTTTGAAAATCCATACTTTTGTTTCACCAGCGCATCGTGCGGCAAGAGGCGGCCCTTCATTGGCCGGGAGCGGGTACACCCTCGGAGGTCTACCCCCCGTAGGAGATAAGACACCCCTACCCCAGGACTCTGGGGCCCGAAACCTCCGTTTGCCCAGCACCGATACACAAAATGTGCCGGACGTGCTGGGGGTCGCACCGTGGCAATGCAGAGTCCGATCTCTGCATCCATGCCGCACTTCCTGACTAAGGTCCGAAGCGGCTGGCTTCTGACGACACACTGGAGGAGACCATCGGCAGTGCGAGGCACACATCAGTCCCTGCAACACAACAGGGACACTCCCAGGACCCCCCAGCGTGCGCCGGTCGAAAGAAGGTGGAAAGACACCCTTGATTCGGGGTCGAAAACAAGAAGGTGAGCAAGGTTAGCTCAGGAAAGAATAAAGACGGTGAGCTAAGACCTGAAAGATGAGAAGAAAGGCCCTAGCTCGGGAAGAACTGTGAGGAGGGTCTCACAGCTTGGCTCAGGTACCCCGGGGTCGCCAAGAAAACACCCGTACAGTGGAAAGCCCACTGCCCCTGAGGGAACTATATTGAATACTTACTACCTATATTATTAAAGATGAAACAAAATTTAAAGTAATAGATATTGTATGGATTTTATTTTTATGTTGGTGTTACAACGTAGAATTCTAATGGAACAAACAGTAGTATCCAGGCGAAGCAAATATCTTTAATACTTTTTGCCACATGTGTGTTTCAATGCCATGGCTGGTTGTTAACTTCAGAATATGATAAATATAAGATACAGAAACTCTTAATGATCTGAATCCAATCAAGCAAATAGACGGCAAATAGTGCAATATTATATCTCTTGAGTCAGAAAGGCCATCCTTTGTTGTACGAGTATTCCTGGTAATAAATATCCCCTTTTACGGCTTGACATCAATTGAATTAAAGGATGATCAAGTTAAACATGGAGTACAGCAATAAAAGGTGCAATAAAGTGTACAATAAACTGTCCATTTTTCAAAAGGACTTTAATTGCACATAAAGCCTAATCAAGAATATATCGCATCTTGTTTAATCCAGTTACCTACTCGGTAGTCTTTATTGAGCGGAGCGAGCGAAGCTCCTATACTACACTCTGGCTTTTTATTTACAAGTACTCCTCCTGAACGGTTGGAGTGATCCTCACAAAATTTTGCTCTGTTATAGTAACCATCTATAATCTGAAATGGTCCAAATCGGACATAAGGGTTCTGCCCTACGGCCCTTTAAAGTTGCCATGTTATTTTAATAAAAGAAATATTTTATTTGGTTTGTTCACTGTGTGTTGATTATACAGCTGTTATTAGGATCAAATTTAACTGCAAACTATTACTATCAGCTGTTTGTGAATACAGTACTTTCATGTGAAATTGTTGTTTTGTTTATTTTAGTGGTTTGTTTACCTTTGTATGTGAATGAAATGCCACGTTTACGGAGAGTAGGTGCAAATCTTGGACGACGCACCATTTAATCATTAATATATTGTTTACATATAATACCCCATTGCAGCAAACCTGCGTGATTAAAAATTGTTAGATTATTGCAGACTTGTGGAGAGTAGGCGCAGCGAACAACCTAAATCTGGCAACGAGTGTGTGCAGCGAATTAGCCGACCCAAAAGGTGAGTGAGCGCAGCCAACAAACTTAATTGACGACGGATATACCACAGTGACGAATCTTAATTAAAAAGGTCATATTGTTTCGGGCTTCGCCCCCCTCGCCTTTGATTTATTTCTAGAAGGCGCTTTAAAATCTTGACCAACTTTTATTGCAAGTTCTTTAATGTGAATTGTAATTTAACTGCTGATTAACTCCAGATGAATTTTAAAAGCCAGATAGTCAACAAAAATAGATCTCTCACTTCATAATCAACATTCACGTACTGTAGGTGAGTTTCACTCATACAGAATCATGGAATGCGCAATTTGCGCACGGGCCACCTCGTGATATTAAAATGTAGTTAATATCAAGGAAATTAGATTCTAACTGCCTTTTTTAATATTATTAACTATAAACAACTAGTTATAATCTAAATTTCATTCTAGTAATGAATAAAATAATTCCAAAAATGTTTAAACGTACCGGCAATTAATTATTATTCGTAAATTTTGACAAAAACAATCCCGTACTCTATGGCGGAGAAAGTAAACGATTGCTCCCCCCCCCCCCCCCCCCCCCGGTAGAATGTAGAGTGCCACGTGGGGTGATCCACGTCCAGTGTCAGAGCTGGCAGGGTGCCAGCGAGCGTTACCAGGACATCGGTGATAGTGGGGCTGACCGGTACATTCTACTATCTCCAGTAAAAGTAGACAACCCGCGGTAGTCGCTCACGCTCACGCATGCTGCACGGCACGCATGCACGCACAATTGTGTCCAAGCTAAGTACCGGACACATACTACAAGCGTGTACATTGTGCTATAAATTATACTTGGGATGATGGCTGGTGAAGGGGATACTGAAGTAGATTGTGAAGATATCCCAGATGGGGATGATTGCCCCAGAACACCCGTACACGCATTTTAAAATTTACAGGAATAATTTTTCAACAATAATTATTTTCTCGTTTTTAGGTAAGCCGCTTACGCTCTATCGATTGCCACTAGTTTCAAAGTACAGGGTGTAACCAAGAGTAAAGTTTCCAGACTGGAAGTCAATGTATAGGTTCCATTAAAAACGGAAGTATATTTTTCGGCGTAATCGGTTAACCTATAATGGCACAATTAACTTGGCTTTGTGAAAAATTTATTCTGTAAATTGTAAAGGGTGTACGGGTGGTCTAGGGCACCAGGTATCATTGGAATTAAAGTAAACGAATGCTTATATAATTTGTTTTAATTCTTACAGTTTCGGTGGCATCTTTGGCCACCTTCATCAGAGATATTATTTACAAATTGCATGTAAAAATTTTAAGAATTAAAACAAATTGAATAAGCTTAAAATTCCCAAAATAGTTTCAATTTTAATTTAATATGGCTTATTCAAGTTTAAGAACAGAAATAAACAAATACTGTTGAACTATACTAGAGCTAGAAATGGCTGCGTTGGGGGTAACCTAACCTCAATCCCTTTTTCCCTGGCTGGCCACCAAGGAATCTCTAAACAGTAATGATTTTGACATATAAGTCAGCTGGTCTTTCGTCAAAGATACACCTCATTTGATCCATCACACTCGTCCGAGAAATCTAGAATGAGAAAGAGGTAGGTGACATCAAGAAAAACAATAATAAATCGATAACGTAAAAAGTGCAGCCCCTGATATAATCAAAACAAACCAATCATCTGTCAATATAAACAACATGACGTCATAGGTGGAGGACCGCTTCAATCAGCTGAATCTACCTTGGTTTGCTCCAGACACATTGCATTCGTGAAACTCGTCCTATGGTTGTACCTACCTTAAAATAATCGCCAGATTCCATCGGTGTCTCAATGTCAAAGTAATTAGGTATAGACAAGCCTTCTACTTTATCTTTAGGTATTTAGTTTTATTAAGTATGATGAACATTTTAACAACATATAATCCTCTGAAAAAATGTAAAAATAAAATTATAGGTAAGACCGAATTGGTTTTCAGAGTCCTGGCTCTTTTGGTGTTTGGCCACGGTCTTGCAGTTTCAGCGTTATTATCTTGCATAAAAGACAAAACATCGAGTGAACTGATTTATATATGAAGAATAAACTTAATTTATGATCCCGTTTGGCGTTTACCGGAACTTAGGCGTAAAAGGACCATTTCATGCAACTCGTTTGCTCTGATACCGTCCCTCGTAAATAAATCCCGGTTTCCCCAAAGTGCCAGTCAATGATGTCACAAATCGTTAAAAATAAAACTTGTACTGTATGTGCGACAAACCACAGCTTAGTACACCGTATATGTCGAGAACCATAATACCCCCGTCGCAGCAGACCTGCGTACTCAGCGAATTTCCAATGGAATTCCAGATTATTTACTTTCCCCATAAAAAACACCAAAAGATCAAGAATATAGGTTTGCAGCCATGGGGTGTTGTTGTAAAATGTGAGTTAACCAATAATTGGTGAATGTAAACACAAAATTGTATCAAGGTCTGGCAGTTTTTTTTCCCCATAAACCCTATGGGGGTGAGTATGTAGGTTTGCTGCCATATGGGTTTTGTAAGCAAGTATAAGTTAAACCCTATCTAGATAATGTACATACCAAATTTGACTAAATTATGTCAATAAATAAGCAACATATAGGGTTTTCTTGATTTCCCATAAGAATAACATGGAAAACACATTTTTGCATTTTCTCCGTAACCAGTTACGCTAAGATAAAAATTCAAAAAACCAAATTGTTTTTTTTTTAAGCTCTTTTAAATGGTTTCAGTTAAAATTAATGAATTTTGAAAATTGAGGTCCAAAAATGCCAAAAACCCATTTTTTACCCCTTTGAAACCCCATAAAACCCCGTTCACATAACCCGACAATGCTGGTTCGCAAACTCGTGAAAATAGACCTGGTCTTACACCTTTATACCAAATTTCATCAAAATCGGAGGTTTCCTTCAAAAGTTATCGGTATAACGGACACACACACACATATATATATATATATATATATATATATATATATATATATATATATATATATATATACATATATATGAAAATGAACGAACGGTGTTTTTGGCTTTTGGGGACCTCAAAATGAAAAAGTAAAGTGGTCTCGGGCTTAGGTCTTACCATGGCTACTATACCGTAATAGTGTTTTCCCTATAGGGAAATTCGCTAAAAGTAGCTGCAATAAAACGGAAAATACTCCTTAACCACGTGTTACAAGGATTTTTCTTTATAATTAAAAACAAGAAGTATATCACTATCACTAATTTAAGACAGGGACCACACCTAGTTGGTATTTTAACCTGAATATGAATAAGAGATGAGTGTAGGATCATTGTGGCGCGATCTTATAAAGTCTTGTTACTGACTAAGGCTGAAATTCTCCACAGACAGGACTGTTAATTAATAGAACAACAGTCAATGGTATCTAGGGACCTACAGATTAACGTGGGATCCGAACCACAATTTCAATCTCATATATATGGACGTTTCAATCTCTAGTGCGGACGTTAATCCCCACCAGGGAATATCGCATCCACAAGCCATCGCTTATATCCACAATTCGTGACCTCTAAGTACCTGGATTACAGGACGTCGCCACCGTCCCAGTCAATAGTATTATTAATATATTATATAGTACATAAACTTTAGAAAAAATTAGGATTTTTCTTAAAACAAAGAGAGCACATAAAACTGAAAACAACTCATAACCCTTCGGCACTACTTAACACTTTGAATTCCTTAGTAAAATAAACCAATAAAGCATTTATTAGTGGTAAACTGGATATAACGACTAATAAACAGAGAGCCCGAACTTTATTGGGGCTACTGTGTAGATAATTGCCGCTTTGTTAACTGCTCAACAATGAATTTCCAAGTGTTGCACATAAAAGGACTGTAAAAAGGCAACAGGAGTGAAGTAGTGGGTGTAAGGAAACAAAAACTGTACTCGAAACAGATTAAAAGTCTGGCTAAAGATAAATGAATCAGCTACCTAACAATGTGAAAAATTTCAAATTCACTGCAATCATATGGCATCTGTTTCATAAAATTTTACGTTTAAGCTTAATTAATTAATAAAAATACCCTGACCAAATACACCCGTTGATGACACTAAAACTGTATCCGAAAAAAATAAGTCATCTTTTTTTAATTCCATACTTCAGTAAGAACATGATGAAGATTATTTTTGTTTCAATACTAACAGCTTATACACGATTGGCTTTTTAATTTTGAATTCCTAAAAATGTAACAACAAATATATTAATATAATATATTTTCGTTGTTACATTTTTTAAATATAGATATTATCTATATTAAAAAAAGTATATATCACGACACTCATGTTGGCAATAATCATCAATAATAGGGATAAAAACTAAGTATTTTTCTTGAATCATGTATTTTTTTCAACCTCTCTCTAATAATAAGATTTAAAAAATTAAGTATTAAATAAGTTAATTAATTGTTATGAATAAGGAAGAAACCACATTACAATCACAATATGAATGTTAATATATTTAACAAAATATCTTTGTGTTACACACGAAAATCATTGTTCTAAGCATATGTTTATTATACTATTGTAAAATATCAATACATTGTTTAATATTTATGGAGTATGAAAGATAATACTAATAAATGCGCCTTTCTATGTACCGTTTTTTACCTAAAAAACCAAACTATGCTTTTTAGAAATTTAAATGACACAAAATGGAATATAGTCAAATTATTTAGAGAAAAAGGTTGAGAGTTTTTACCTTAATTGATCGTGGAGTAGGCCTAAGAAAACATTGTAAACGACCATTAAAAAGACAATAACTAAGTCATTAAATTTCTTTAAATGCAAAACCATATACAGTATAATTTTGCATAGACTAACTCAATTAGCTTGAAGAAAGAAATAAAAATACCTTAAAGGCAGAAATAGTGTGTGCTAAAATTAAAAAGGTTTTATCAACTTATCCAAAGAATATTCCACCAATCATACAATTCTTTAATAAAATAAAATAAAATACACAAACATAATTTTAAATATAACTATACATCTTTAACATATACTATTTCTAAAATGTTTTAAGTAAATTTAACAGTGCTGAGATAATCACAAAACTGTGTAATTCAATATTTGTTTTTGCAACATTTCTTAACACATCCTAAAACATACTGAGGTTTGTTACATTACATCACTGTAATACTAATCAGTGATGGAAAATTACCACAATAATTTATTTACTAAATAATAACATTAACTCACCGTCACCAACACTGAACTTTAAACAAAGATTACCACAGTAATTAAAATAGCCACTATTTCTTTGTACACGATAGTTCGTCGCCGAACATTTCACTCCCTCAAATGCTAGGCGACGGCTAGTGTGGTGGGGGTAGGCTCACCACTGAAGACCCGTCAAGTCTAGTTCGGCTCTCTATATGGTCCCAGGCTAATGAATGTGATTCAATAGAGCAATTATTGCTGATCACCTGTACCGCTTGTTACAGCCTCTGTTTCCTGGAACTAGCAATTACACGCACCATTATCGCATCTGCGGAATCCAATTGTTTCTTCAGCGTTAAATTAGTTTCCTCGGTCGGATTGGTTGATTAAATTAAGTTTTCCTTTTCTGAAGATTGGTACAGCATCATTGAGTCTTTATTCTAGGACTAGGATGTTATCATCTTTATTTTCTCAACAAAATTATAATTCTGATACAAAACTAAGTAAATGTTATTAATTGTATGAAACCAGGGTATCTCATGCAAATCTCATAAATGTTAACTCATTGTGTCATGATTACATCAACAGTTCATATAAATCAGTTTTATATAGTGAGAGTCTTGAAATCTCTTAGATGTAATACCAAATATTACCAATATTAATAAAAAAGAGACCAATATCTACAGGGTGATTCAGACCACCCGTCCACTATTTATAGCAGGAGAACGGTTTGAGATAAAATCATGAATTAAAGTTTTTTCCCACTAAATCGTATATGGGCTTTCCAATAAAAATATTTTCATCGATGCCAGTATACAGGGTGTTCCAAAACTGGAGGTCACGGGTTCGAATCTCAAAATTTTCTTAAATAAACATGCAAATTTTTTTAAATAATTTTAAACGTATTAGTCAAAGGAGCACTTTCGTGAAAACAGAATGAATTTATCTTTTTCCGTTTCAAAATGGCGGCCATTTTTTTAAGAAAAATCAACATTTATGGAATACCCTGTAATTCTTGTATTATTTGTCATAAATGACTTCTGATTCAATATACTTATTTGAAATAAGCTAAGCTTTGCAATGATATGTCACAAGACCACATTTATTAAAATACACCCCGTCGCAGCAGACCTGCGTACTTAGCGAATTTCCAAATTAGTAGTATTAATTTTGACCATATAACTCTGTAACCCAAATGTCATCACATGCTCATAACTAGGGAAATAAATGTATAGTCTCCTTAAGATAAATAGAAAAGAATATGCAGGTGTGCTGCCATGGGGAACACCAAAAGTAGGTTTTTAGCTAGATACTGTGGTTTTTAGCATAAAAATAATTTATTTCGACCATATAAAGCCATATATAGTATTCATCTAGTAGTATATTTAGTTTCATCAATATCTGGCCATTGCTAAAGGAGTTTGCCTATTCTCCATATGATTAACATGGGAAAAGAGTATGCAGGTTTGCTGCCATGATAAGCATAAAAACCCAAGATTTTTACCATAAATGGATGAATCTCAACCAAATGATGCTAAATACCAAGTTTCATCCAAAAATATTGGTTAATAAGTGAAACATTAACACATCCTTATTCTCCATAAGATTAGCATTGGAGCTTCAAAATACAATGTACTGTCTTTAGACTTTTTAATATCTCGGTAACCAATTGAGATAGAGCAAAGCTTCAAAATACTAAATTGTGTGTTTTTTTTTTTAGCTAAATCCAATGGTCTAAGTAAAAATTTAAAAATTTTTTAAATTACACATGAAAAATGCAAAAAACTTATTTTTGGGGTACAAAACCCCCCAAAACTACCCCTTCCGGTAGGTCGATATGTCTGGTTTACGAACTCATCCGAATAAACGTAGGATTACACATCTCTACCAAATTTAATGTCGATCGAACCGTTTTTACGAGAGTTATCGTGCCTAGGGACACATACATATATATATAAATATATACAAGTAGATAGTAACATGTTGGTTCTGGCTCACTTTTGGAGACAATCAAAAATCAAACAAATTTCACAGTTTTTTAATACAATCATGCAATATTTTTGCCACTTTTTGGCCAATTTTCAGCTTTTGTCAAATTGTCATAAAAAATATGCAATTTTAATGAAATTTTTAACAAATATGCCTAAATTTTCTACAAAATAAAATTTTTTTAAAAACAAGTAAAATTATCACATTTTATAAGTATTTTTTCAATAGTTGACTTTTCATAAGGTAATTTAAGTTTTCTGTAGTATTTTTTCAATAAAATTTACTAAAATAGTAATAATATATTCTAATTAATTTCAGTAATATCATTTTTGATTATATTATATTCAAGTAATTTTTCAGATACAATAATAATATAACAATTTGTTTTACTAGTAGCTACTATATCATAATCAAAATCTGCATTAATAATAATATCATTTTTTGAACTTGAAATATTTGTTGGATTTTTTGTAGTATCAATTACATAAATTGGTCTTTTTTCTAGAAATTCTGTTGGATTATAATACATTTTACTACTAATATAATAAACTTTTTTGTAATCTTGATACATTTCATACATAATATTAAATTTTTCATTATTTATATCAAAATTTTCCAATTCATCAGGGTAATAATGACCATTTAGTTTTACTCTTATATTTTTTACATACATACTATCAAATTTAGAAGTATCAAATAACTGATCATTTGTTCTTGATTTTTGAAATCCAATTATAATAAATTTTGGATTATAAATATTTCTATAGATATTTGTTATATCAAAACTTAAATTCTTTCCTGTACTATTTTTTTGTTCAATGCATTGCCAATGATTAAAATGAAAATTTACTTTTTCAAATTTGCTTAGTTCATTAATTAATTGAATTTTACTTGTTGTTTTGTATTCAATTATGGGAACTCTAATAAAAAATTCATCAATTGTTATTTTACCTTCAGTTGGTAATGTAGCATTATCATAAGATCCATCAGCCTTTTTAGTTTTCCATCTAAAAATTGCATCATTATCTTCTGATCTAATAAATGTTATATTAAAACCTCCTTTGTATATTGGAATATTTACATTTTCAAAAAATCCTAATCCAAAATGAGATAAATTACCAATTGCTTCAAATTTATTTTTAAAATTTGATTCAAAACTATTATTTATTTGATTTATTTCTGATTTTGAATAAGTTATAGTACCTTTAATTGTACTTAATAGACCAGGATATTCAATTTCATCAATCAATTTATTATGTTTTCTAACTTCAATTTTTGAAAATAAAAATGGAACAAAATTATCAATTAATTTTATATTAGCACCATTATCATATGCATTTCCATCAGATTTAGTCAATTTACCAGATATATAAAATTGAAATTTAGAAGTACAAAATCCATCTCCAAAATCTATATTAAATTCAGTTTTTTTATTAGGTTCATTTAAATGTAATTTAGATAATGGATAGAAATTTTTGTATTCAGCTCTTTCAATATCATTTACATATTTTTTGTAATCAGCCATTTATTAAGGATAAATTTTTTAAATCAAAAGCTTTTTTAAAACAAGTAAAATTTTTATAATTTTATGATGTCAAATTTTATTTATGTATCAATTTCATTTTTACTTTTAAAATATTCAATTTCAGTAGCATGATCAAGTATAAATTTTGCTGATATTTTTTGATGTTCTAAAATTAATTCCCAATTTAATGTAAATGCATAATCATGAATAAAATATTCAGTTAAATCTTGATATTTACAAATCAGATCAATATAATCTTTTAATTGATAATTTATGAATTCAGTAATAAAATCTACAGTTAAATTTTGATATTGAGCAATTTTCTGCCAATTTAATTTATTTTGAAACAATCTCATCATATTAATACTCAATTCATATTTTTCAGAAATATCATCCCAATCATCTTTGTTTAATTGATTTTGGTTCCTGATAATGAATAAATCAAATGAACTGTATAGAGCCATTTATTAGGGAGAAATTTTTGTAAAACAACTTTTCTTTGAATTACAAATACAACATTTTGCTTTAATTATATTTATATTTTTCAATTTTATTATCTGAATATCTTTAGAATTAGTTTTTTGTTTACATTTAAGACAATAAATCAACTCCATTTATATAAAATAATTATTGTAATTTATCTATATCATCTTTAATTAGTATTATTTCAGCATTTAATTCTTTTATGGATTCATTGACTCCATCAAATAGAAATTTTAGTTCTTTTTCTAATTTTTCTTCTAAATTTTCAACATATTTTCCAATATTAATTAAAAAGTCTGTAATTTTATTTAAATCTTTTTTAGTTTCTGAATGATCATTACCAATTTTAATAATTGAATCTAAAACTTCATCTAATTCTGATTTTATTACAACATCATATTTATTTATACTTGGTTTAACATTAACAATTCTTTTACCACTAATATTTATATAATTTTTTGATAAACCAATAGCATTTACTAGATTTTCAGTCTTTTTTACATGACTTTTAAAGCTTTTACTAAAATTACTAAAAAATATATTTAATTTAGAATTTATATAATCTTCTTTAATATTAATTGGATGTTTTTTCTGTCTTCCAAACAGATCAAATATATTTTGTGAATCCATATTTATTAAGGATTAATTTATTTATTATGTTATCAAATTTTTTATTTTTATTTAATTCATTTAATATAAAAATACATAAATGACCACAAATTGGTGGATCGTTATAATTTTGAATTTGATTATCATTATAAAATATATTATCTTTTCCTAGATATTTAACTAATTCTATTGGTGGTTTATTAACTATATTTCCATATGAATCAAAATAATATTTAATTTTATCTTTTTTATAATAACAAACCCAATGAGTTCCATCTCCATCAAATGAATCTAAATTTATAATTCCACATTCAAATTTATTAACTTTATTAGGTAATATATCTCTCATAAATACACCTCTAAAATATTTTATATTTTTACATAATTTTTCTAATTCACCTAATGTTAATGGTTCAAATTTTTTTTATAATTTTGTTTCATATATTTTAATGTTTTTTATCTAAACCAGATCCTTCTACATTTTTTAATTCATGACCTAACCAATCAACAAAATTTCTAAATTTAGGAATTATAGATTCTTTTACTACTTTAGCTCCTTTTCTAACGTTTGGTGTATAATTTTTAACTATAGGTATATTATCAGCAAAATCTAAAATTTCTTTTAGTAATCCACCATTTTTTATTTCTTTTAATTGATTATATGAAAATTCAAATCTTAATCCTTTATTCAATTTTTTATGTTTATTTAGTTTATTTATTTGTCTTTTAGATAATAATATAATATCTTTTCCATTTTCATTAAATTGATCAATATTAAATTGAATTATAACTGATCTTTTATTTTTAAATGCTAATTTTATTTTTGATTTTTGATTATCTGTCAAGTTTATATTTATTTTTTCCATTTATTAAGAAAAAAATTTATAGTTTTTTATAATATAGATTAACATAATTAATTTTATTAAAATTTTAATCCTACTTCTAAACCCATACCAAATTTTCTTTTCATCCACATAGCACCTGATGTTGGTAATGCAATTAATCTTTCACCAATTCCATGATTATTTGATGTTACTATATCCCATGCTTTATCTTGTAAAATTTTATCAGCTATTTCATTTCTAGATTTTGTATCTTTATGATCTCTATAAAATAAATCATGTTCTTTAGCAGCTTTATCTAAATCATTTATTCCAGGATCACTTCGTTTTATTCTTTTATTTAATTTAGTTCCAGGCCCTAGATATTGATAACCAGGTACATGTAATTCAAAAGGTAAATTATTTATAACATCATTTAAAATACCTGATCCATCTTTTAATAATGGTGATGAAATATTTGCCAAAATTCTTTTTAAATACTTAATTCCTTCAGGTTTTTCAATTAATTCATCTAATTTATTTGATATAAAGTCTTTAATTGCTTTCTTTTCATTTAAAAAATTATTATTACCAGCTTTTTCTTGTGCATATATATAATTAATAATATTATCTAATTTATTTAAATCATCTATAAATCTATATTCAATTTTATTTTCTGTATATTGTCTGATTCCTGAACCTTCAATTTCACCTTTTAATTCCCAAATATGTTTAATTAAATTAATATATTTATCACCTTTACTAGATTTTGGTTTCTTACTATTTGGATCATTATTTTTATAAATTGAATTAGTTTCCCATAAAATCTTTGAATAATTATTTAAATCATCTTGTGTATATAAATTATTATCTGGTTTCTTTTCATAAGTTAACAATCTCCATAATCCATGTGTTCCATTATATTTTTTATCATCAATTATTAAATCATCATTATCAATTACAGTTATTTTATCACCAATCATAAATGATTTTTTATGTTTATTCCAATATAAACCAAATTTATCATCTTTTGTTCTTGGTAAATATTTTTGTGCTAATGGACCAATAATTTTATCTAATGTTTGAGGTGAAATTAAATTTGGGTCAATAAATGTCGATTCTTCTTGAATTATTGGTTGTCTGATTGGTCTAAATGGAGTACTTGAAGGTAAATTTAATTTTTCAGTTTCTGGTATTGACATATTAGCAAAATTATTAACAACAGGTACCAATTCCATTAGGTTTTTATTTTCATTTAAGACTTCACCAATTTTATTTTCAACTTTACCAATTGCTGATGTTATAGGTTCATATGCTTTTTGTTTAATTTTTTCATAATTATCTTCAATTTTAATTTGATTTTTAAATTCTTTTATTAATTTTTTCTCAATATCATCTAATTTTTTAGCTTCATTAACAGATATTTTATCCATTTATTACAAAGAAAAATTTAGGTTCAAAACAAATCATGTTAACATAAACACAAATCATGTTAACATAAACACAAATCATATTAACACAAAACACAAATCATGTTGACACAAACACAAATTATGTTAACATAAAAACAAATCATGTTAACACAAAACACAAATCATGTTAACACAAACACAAATTATGTTAACATAAAAACAAATCATGTTAACACAAACACAAATCATGTTAACACAAACACAAATCATGTTAACATAAACACTAATTATGTTAAACACAATTCATTTTACTTTATTTCTGTAATTTTCATTAAATATATAAATACTAATGAAATAAATAATACTAATAAAATAAATATTCTATCAATTATTGAATCAAACATACAACAAGCCATTATCATTATTTAATATCAGAAAAATTTTTCATTTATTTTCCATCATTTGATTTTTTCAATAAATTAATAGTTAAAAATCCATAGTCTTCTTTCCAACAATCATTACAAATAGTTTTAAATTTATCAAATTTCATATCTGATCCAACAAAATTATTATATTTTTTTTTCATATAATGTTCATTTTGTTTAAAAATGCATAACATATTTAAATTATTTCTAATTAATTGCATATCAACTTTTGAATAACATTGTGATAAATAAATACATGATATATTTTTATGTCTACCCATTATAAAATATTCTTTAATTTTATCTTGTTTTTCTAAAATACAATCATCAAAAACTACTAATGAATTTGGTTTACATTTATTTAGTGGAATCATATCATCACATGAAAAATAAGAAATTTGTTTATTAATATTTGATTCTATATTTTTAAATCTTTTTTGTAATAATTTATAAGATGGTTGTTCTAATGATTTACTAAAAATATATAAATTTGAATATGGAATTAATCTTTTGTAAATAAAATTTAATAATAATGTAGTTTTACCAGATCCACTTGTTCCTATAATTAATAATCTAATAGGTTGATCATTTTTATTATTTTTATCATATGATTTTAATTTTATATTATCTTTTTTTCTAAAAATTTCTCCATTTAAATAAGATGAAATTATTTAAAATAATTGGTCATTCATCCAAACTAGAATTAAGATTAGAACATCCAATACATTTAGATGGAAAATATAGTATTGGTTTAAGTGGATTTTATTCAGATAATTTTATATCAAATATACCAAATGATTATAAAAACTGTTATGGATATTCTATTAAAGATGAAGATGATAAAATTATAGATCAATATTTTGATATAAATAAAGGAAATTATACAATTGAAGAAATAAAAAATATTTTTATTAATAGTTTAAAAGAATTTAAAAAGAAAATTAATAAATTTGATGAAAATGATTTTATACTGAAAAGTGATGGACCATATATTATAATAAAATCTCCTGTTAAAATTATAGTAACAACAATTATAATTGATTTATTAGGGTTAAATAATAAAATAATTGAACCAAATGTATTAACAAAAGGAATAAAACTACCAAAAATTAGACCTTTTGATGTTATTGAAATACATTGTAATTTAGTTGATCCTAGTTTTGAAAATCATAAAGATCATTCACATTTACATAAAGAATCAGAAATTCTATATTCATTTTATCCAAATGTTGAATATGGATCAAAAATTAGTGAAAAACCAAATGAAATTGATTATATTCCTTTAAAAATTATAAATAAAATTCAAAATATTGTAATATCTATTCAAGATAGTGATGGAAATCTAATAAATAATGAAAATATTAAAAGTATTGTATATTTAAGATTAAAACAAAATTTGTAATATAAAATTTGTCTACATAAATAATAAAAACCATAATTGATTTAATTAACAATAATTTTATATTTAATAATAAATTAATTGTATTTAATAAACAAAATAATCCTTGGTTTAAAGGAAAAGATATTTGTAATATTTTAAAATATAAAAATTCTAGAAAAGTTTTATTTGATAATGTAAAAAAAAATATATAAAACTTTAAAAAATATCAAGTGTAACCAACAGTTACATTTACATAATGATGATAAATTAATTTACATAAAAATTATAGATGTCACAAATTATGACACCCTAAAAATTGATATACAAACATGTTTTCAGATGCCCTAAAACAGGGCGTCAATAAAATAGATATTAAAACAATATTTATTAATGAATCTGGTTTATATTTATTAATTTTAAAATCAAAAAAGGTAGATAAACAATAAGGATAGATGATTATAAATTAAAATTTATAGATATTTTTAGAGGGGACAATTTGTCCCCCCTATCATATAATAAAAAACATACAAAACTTATTAAAATTAGGTAGGACCCAAAATGGGTCCCATATAAATTATAATATTTATTTAAAAAAAATTTAAAGAAGGTAACTTTATACAATAAAAACTTAAGGGTAACAAAACATTACCCTTTAAACATTCAAAAAATATTCATAAAGATTATTAATTATATACAAATTTGAGACCCGTCTTAAAGACGGGTCTTATTTATAATGATAATAAAGTAAAATTTATAGATATTTTTAGGTTAGATATTCAATAAATTATTGAATATATTTAAATTTATTAAAGAAAATATTTAAAAATATACATAAAATTATAGTATAAATTCAATATCATATGGTTATAAATTATTAATATAATTTTGATCATTTTCTTTAAAACTTTCTTTAACATAATTTTTTATTATATTTATAAATGGTTCTATTATAAAATTAAACTTATAATGATATACAAAATAATTTTTATATTTAAAAAGATATATTAAAAATTTATTTGATACTTTAGTTTTAAATAAATATAATTTTGTATCAAAATCATTATTTATTAATTCTTTTGGAACAATTAGAATTTCCATTTATTTATAATTATTTTTATACCCCCAAGGTAATGTATCAATTTTATTTTCACAAATAAATCTTTTATCATCTCTATTACTTAAAGCTAATTTATTTATTGTAATTGTATATAGTTCATGTTTAAAACTTCTAATACAAGTCATTTCCCTATATTGTTCTTGATCATAAAATAAACATTTTTTAAAATCATCCATATGTAATGTTTTATCAACAACACTTTTCTTGATTCCTTTACATTTTACAGGATTTTTATTATTAAATTCATAACTATATAATTTTTATCTTAAACCACAATATTCTTCTAATATTTCACCATTTAACTCATCTTTAAATTTACCAATTATTTTTTTATTCTTTTCACTATAGCATTCATGTTCTTTCTTATAATCACTTGTATCAAATTCATTAATATTTTGTTTAATAATTTTATATGGATCCTTTTTAAATTCTATAAAATAACTGTCTGTGTCCATATATAATAACCTTATATTTGTATCAAACTTCTTTAATTTTTCATAATAAAATTGATACATATGTAATTTTGATAAATCAAGTACTGAAAATCCTATATAGATTGGTTTATCAAATTTAACATTTTCTTTTATCATATGTGAAGCAATACAGTCTTTATCAAATATACTAAATGTTTTAAAATTAGGTTTTTTTGCTTGTTTTAATGAAAACTTTTCGTCACCTAATTTAATATCACATCTATTTCTAACATTTTCCATAGTTTTTCCAAAAACACTATTATTCATCAATTTAAAAAAGTCTTTTTCAAAATCTGATGTTGATTTGGATCTTAATTTGGTATTTAATTCAATATATTTTTTCATATAATCATCTTGATCAAATGCTATAACTCTATTAACTTTCTTTAATTTTAATCCTTTTTGTAGATAATATTTTAAGTTTCTTGAATGAATAACATAATCTTTCTTATCAAATAATGTTGTACAAAGCTTATTATTATAATTTTCAGGTGCTAATGGTAAATCTTTATGATTATCATGTAATTCAATAGGATATTCTAAATCAACATCTAATATATATCCATATTCAGCATTTTCATCTAATTCTAATATTGTTTCTTCCCATTCATTTAATGTATATGTATTAGGATTCATCCATGTTATATCTTTATAAGGTAATTTTTGACTTAAAGCCCATCCATATAGATTATTTGCATCTATATATAACATATAATTTTCAGGTTTTGTTTTATCATAATTTTTTGTATATTTATTGTTTGCTTTACAATATCTAGTTATACATTGTGAAATACCACCTCTAATACCTTTTTCAATCATTAAATACATATTATAATCACTAATTAATTCTAGTTTAATTTTTTTTTAATTTTAACATAGAATCCCAAGCTAATGATGGTGATGTTAGATAATGTGCTGGATCTAATTGATAATTTTTCAAACAAACAGATCTAAAATTTTCAAATATATCAGCTAATAAAAGAACATCTTGAATATTATATAAATCTGAATAATTACCTAATGTTTTTACTTTTAGTTTATTCCAAACTTTTATATAATGTTTATAATCATCATCACTTATATTTTCATTAGTTAAACAACTATAAAATTGATCTTTTTCTAATATTTTATCATAGTTTAATTTTTCAACATTATCAATAAATTCATATGGAAATACACCTTTAGAAGTTAATATTTTTAAAGTTTCATTATCATATTCAATTATATCATTTTATTTTATAAATTTATTTATATGCTTAAATTCTTTAAGATTTTTAGCTAATTTTTCAATTGATGTAGCCATAAATCTAAATGTATCTACAAATGAGAATTTTATAAATTTTCTAGGTTTATCACCTTCAAATTCATAACCATAACCAGAATTTACTGAATAGTTTATATATTTTTCATCTGTATTAGCTAACAAATCAATTTTACCATATTTTTTAGCTAATTCTTTTATAAACAAATGTGTATCATAATTTGAACTATTATGACAGAATATAGGAATATTTTGAGGAAATTTTAGATTTAAATTACAATTTAAATGTGCAGCACCCCTAAATTTTCCTGTTAAATGGCAATGATCTCTTACTTTTATCCTTTTATCATTATCAAAACCAAGTTTTTCACAAATATGACAAATATTAGTTTTTTTATAGTTAATTTCTTCTTCATTAGTTAAATTCATAGGCTTTTTATTTTTCGAATTATATTTTTTAGCTATATATTTTGAAATTTCATCTAAATATTCAAATAATTTATTTGGTACATTTATTAATTCTTCTTCATTTTTTGCTCTATAACAAATAGGTTTATACATTTTATTAGTTACTCTAGATACTAAATAGATTGTAAATCCATATGGTATATGTTTTTGAATTTTATTTGTATATGAGCAATTTGGATTATTTTTACAATTATCAATCTTCTCTAATATACTTTCAAAATCCATATAAATTACATATGGATGTTCAAACTTTTTGTAATAGTTTTTAAAACTTACAGTTTGACCTTTAAATGGCATTATAGGTCTACAAGGTTCTAATGATTTACATATTTCTAAATGATTATTTAAGTCTTTGTTTTTGTAGAAATGAGTTAAACATCTTCTACAAATATATTTTTTATTTGTATTTTTTTGTGTTAATTGCTTAGATACTAACTTACTTAAATCTGTAATCAATATATAATGAGAATTATTACCAATTTTATAATATAATAAATCAATTTCTAGTTTTGTATTATAATGTTGAGATATTTGTAATGGCACTATTTTTTCATCTTCATCAATTCTATAAATATTTATTGACATTGATGGATAATTATATTTAGAATCAAATGATCTTTTTTCAAATAATTTAATATCTTTTAATGTTATTGGATAATCAAAACCTTTAAAAATATCATCATTTATATATTTTTGGTATTGTTTAACTCTTTCAGCATTTTTGTTTGGTTTATCAATAGCACATCTAATTGCATAAATAAAACAATATTCATCTTTATTTTTAAAATTTACACAACATTTTTTATTCTTAATTTCATTTGGTAATTCTATATATGATCCAGCATTTAATGAATTATTTTTAGATAATTTTAGATTTAATTCAACACATCTTTTTAATGACCAACCAGAGCCTTTTGATGGTTGATTTAGTTGTTCTCTAACTATTAATTTCTTAAATTGATCATCAATAAAATCATCTATATTTAAAATATCTGAATTTTTTATACAAAAATACATATTACTATTTTGAATTTCACCATTTATTAATTTTCTTTCATATTCACATTCTAAAGCCATCTGTCCTTTAATATTTTTGAATTTTTGTTTTTCTATCAATTTTTTTATTTCATTTCCTTGAGTTTCTAAATAATCATTAATATCTAAATCATCATTTGAATTTGTTAAAATATAATCTTGAAAATATCCTTTTAATGACGAAGCTTCTTGAATATTTATTATATTTTCTTTTGGAATTGGTTTATTTTTAAAATAATCATTTAATAATCCAATCAATTCATTTCTAGTTTTATTAACAATTTTAATACTATTTTTAATTGCTAAATTTTGAATATATTTTAATGATCTATATCTTAAATTATTTGGATTTTCTTTAATTTTGTTTAATCTTTTAATTAGTTCATCTCTAGATAAATTTTCATAATTTCTGACAGATAATTTTTTTGCAATTTCATTTAATTTTTCTATATTAAATAATGAATAATTTGTAAGATCAAATGTTTCTTTAATATTTGTCAATTCATCTAAAGTTTTATTTTTATAATTATATATATTATTATTTTTACACCAATGTTTTAATTCAAATATTTTATTATCATATTTTTGTTTATTTAATAAATGTTTAGTTGAGTTATAATGTCTATCATAATTTTTATATAATATATTTTTATTACAATAAGGACAATTAATATTTTTATTTGTTCGTTCCATTTATTAGAAATGATTTTTACTTAGAAATAAAACTCTTAAAAATATGAGAAGTTTTTCCACTTTTTTCTAGGTAATTTATAGTTTAAATTGTAATTTTTCAATCAATAGTCAACTTTTCACAAGTTAATTTAAATTTTCTAGAGTATTTTTTCAATAAAATCAATAGTCAACTTTTCACAAGTTAATTTAAGTTTTCTAGAGTATTTTTTCAATAAAATCAATAGTCAACTTTTCACAAGTTAATTTAAATTTTCTAGAGTATTTTTTCAATAAAATCAATAGTTGACTTTTCATAAGGTAATTTAAGTTTTCTGTAGTATTTTTTCAATAAAATTTAAACTTTTTTAAAACAAGTAAAATTATTATTTTTATCATATTTTTAAATTTTCTAATTTTGTTATATTTTTGTCATGAATTTTAGTTTCTAAATGTCTTAAATAATTATTAGTCCATTTAATATTTCTTCCACATTCACAAAATTGTGGTTTTAAAAACATTTATCTAATACATTGTATACAAATTGTATTTTTTCTATCTTTACTATAATGATAATTATTAAAATTTGAAATATCTTTAATTTCTTTACATTTATGACATTGTTTTTCATTTAATTCAATAACTTTAATACTATCATATAATTTTTTATAATACACATCCTTACATTCTTTACAATAATAATATAACCCATCTTTAGTATTTTTGTCTTTATAAAATTTAGATATATCTTTATATAATTTACACCTTAAACATATCTTTTCCATTTATATAAAATAAAATTTACAAATTGGTTTTTTCAATTCATATTCATAAAAATTTCCAATAATATCTTCATTATTTTGATCTTTTATACTATAAGTAACTGGATTTGTATTATTAATTTTAGAAATTATAAATATTTCTCTAGACCAATTATTTTTATATTTATTAGAAAATGTTGATTTTTTATTTCCAATTCTAACTCTATCATTTATTTTAAATTTTGATTTGGTTATTATTTTTGGTGGTTTATATTTAAAAACAGTATCTAATAAATCCTTTTCATTATTTTTATTTACTTCAATTGGTTTCATTTTAATTGTTGAATGATATGAATTATTATATTCTTTAACAATTTTTGGTAAAATATTTATCCATCTATAATTTTTATTAATTTCAAATTGTATTTTCATTTTTTCATTTTGTGTTCTATTGTACCTTTCTATTATACTTGATTTTTCTTCATTTTCTGTATGATACAATTTAATATCATATTTATTTAATATTTCATTAAAATCTTTATTGATAAATTCTAATCCTTTATCTGTATGTAAAAGATTAGGTGATTTATGATTAATTTTAATTGCATCCTTAATTATTTCTTCAAATGCTTTAGAAACTGTTTTTCCATCTTTTTTCTTTAATGGTTTTGACCAAACATATTTTGAGAAAGTATCTATAACATTTAACATATATTTATAACCATCATTTTCTTTTTCATAATTTTTCATTATAATTAAATCTGCTGCCCATAAATCATCAATACCTAATGTAATTATTTTTCTTTTTAAAAATTTCTTTCTAATTGGAGCATGAATTTCATTTGCTTCAATTATTTGTTCATTTTTAGTTAATTCTTTTTTAATTATAGGTTTAACTTCTTTTTTCAAAATTTTACTTTTATTTGTTTTACAAATTGAACATTTAGTAGCAATTCTATATAATCCATTTTTCATTTCAACAATTTGTGGATTAATATTTTTAGTTTTTTTCTTACATTTGTGACAATGAATTGGTTCATTCATTTATGTATAATTTTTTTTTTTTTAAATAAATGGATATGTGTTATAGATGTCATAATCAAACTAATTTTACTATTATTGGAAATTATGTAGGATGTAATATATGTAAAAGAATTATTTATGAAAAAAAGATTAAGAGAAAAAGTAATAAGAATAAACATCTTAAACATATTTTAAGAGAATTTAACCATTTTCAACCATATAAAACACAACAATTAATTAATGAATTATATATTTTATGTATTTCCAATCATTTTGAAATAACACCTAAGAATATAAAATTATTTTTAAAATAAAGGAATTATACAAATTGGATATTTTACTATCAATTTTTAAACAAAATATACAATATTGATTTTGAATTAAATAATGAAGATAAAGAAAAAATTACACTATTTTTTAATAAATATTTATGTTTTAAGAAAAGTAATATATCATACAAAAAATTATTACCTATGATTTTTAAATACTTAAATAAGGATTTTTGTATAAAACCTAATTATGATAATGACTTTTTAACATATCTATCACAAACAAGTTTGTGATATTTTTTCCTATATAAATGGATCTGCTAGAAGAAATTAATAATGTTGGAGAATTAAGATTTAAAAAATATAAACCTTTAAAAAGTTTAAATTTAAATGAAAAATATAAAATTGAAAAATTTGAAAGAATTAAAGATAAATATGGATATACAATTATTGTTGAATTAGAAAAATGTAAAGTACATTTACCAAAAAGATTTACTAATGTAATTGATGATAAATCGATTAAAGAATTAAATAAAAAAGATTTACATTTAATTGTCACTGATATTAAGACTTTTGATGATAAAGAAACTGCTTTAGTTAAATTTGAATAATTATTACAATATTATTGATACTAAACCTTAATTTTACTTATTTTAAAAAAATTCAAATTTTATTGAAAAAATACTATTAAAATTTTAAATTACCTTATGAAAAGTCGACTATTAATTTTATTGAAAAAATACTTATAAAATGTGATAATTTTACTTGTTTTTTTTTTTAAATTTATTTTGTAGAAAATTTAGGCATATTTGTTAAAAATTTCATTAAAATTGCATATTTTTTATGATAATTTGACAAAAGCTGAAAATTGGCCAAAAAGTGGCAAAAATATTGCATAATTGTATTAAAAAAATGTGAAATTTGTTTGATTTTTGATTGTCTCCAAAAGTGAGCCAGAACCAACATGATACTACCTACTTATACATATATATATAAATATATACATATAAGTAGATAGTATCATGTTGGTTCTGGCTCACTTTTGGAGACAATCAAAAATCAAACAAATTTCACAGTTTTTTAATACAATTATGCAATATTTTTGCCACTTTTTGGCCAATTTTCAGCTTTTGTCAAATTATCATAAAAAATATGCAATTTTATTGAAATTTTTAACAAATATGCCTAAATTTTCTACAAAATAAAATTTTTTTAAAAACAAGTAAAATTATCACATTTTATAAGTATTTTTTTAATAAAATTAATAGTCGACTTTTCATAAGGTAATTTAAAATTTTAATAGTATTTTTTCAATAAATTTGGCTAAAATAGTAATATTCTTATTAATTTCAGTAATATCATTTTTGATTATATTATATTCAAGTAATTTTTCAGATACAATAATAATATAACAATTTGTTTTACTAGTAGCTACTATATCATAATCAAAATCTGCATTAATAATAATATCATTTTTTGAACTTGAAATATTTGTTGGATTTTTTGTAGTATCAATTACATAAATTGGTCTATTTTCTAGAAATTCTGTTGGACTATAATACATTTTACTACTAATATAATAAACTTTTTTATAATCTTGATACATTTCATACATAATTCTAAATTTTTCATTGTTTATATCGAAATTTTCTAATTCATCAGGGTAATAATGACCATTTAGTTTTACTCTTATATTTTTTACATACATACTATCAAATTTAGAAGTATCAAATAACTGATCATTTGTTCTTGATTTTTGAAATCCAATTATAATAAATTTTGGATTATAAATATTTCTATAGATATTTGTTATATCAAAACTTAAATTCTTTCCTGTAATATTTTTTTGTTCAATGCATTGCCAATGATTAAAATGAAAATTTACTTTTTCAAATTTGCTTAGTTCATTAATTAATTGAATTTTACTTGTTGTTTTGTATTCAATTATAGGAACTCTAATAAAAAATTCATCAATTGTTATTTTACCTTCAGTTGGTAATGTAGCATTATCATAAGATCCATCAGCCTTTTTAGTTTTCCATCTAAAAATTGCATCATTATCTTCTGATCTAATAAATGTTATATTAAAACCTCCTTTGTATATTGGAATATTTACATTTTCAAAAAATCCTAATCCAAAATGAGATAAATTACCAATTGCTTCAAATTTATTTTTAAAATTTGATTCAAAACCATTATTTATTTGATTTATTTCTGATTTTGAATAAGTTATAGTACCTTTAATTGTACTTAATAGACCAGGATATTCAATTTCATCAATCAATTTATTATGTTTTCTAACTTCAATTTTTGAAAATAAAAATGGAACAAAATTATCAATTAATTTTATATTAGCACCATTATCATATGCATTTCCATCAGATTTAGTCAATTTACCAGATATATAAAATTGAAATTTAGAAGTACAAAATCCATCTCCAAAATCTATATTAAATTCAGTTTTTTTATTAGGTTCATTTAAATGTAATTTAGATAATGGATAGAAATTTTTGTATTCAGCTCTTTCAATATCATTTACATATTTTTTGTAATCAGCCATTTATTAAGGATAAATTTTTTAAATCAAAAGCTTTTTTAAAACAAGTAAAATTTTTATAATTTTATGATGTCAAATTTTATAATTTTTATGTATCAATTTCATTTTTACTTTTAAAATATTCAATTTCAGTAGCATGATCAAGTATAAATTTTGCTGATATTTTTTGATGTTCTAAAATTAATTCCCAATTTAATGTAAATGCATAATCATGAATGAAATATTCAGTTAAATCTTGATATTTACAAATCAAATCAATATAATCTTTTAATTGATAATTTATGAATTCAGTAATAAAATCTATAGTTAAATTTTGATGTTGAGCAATTTTTTGCCAATTTAATTTATTTTGAAACAATCTCATCATATTAATACTCAACTCATATTTTTCAGAAATATCATCCCAATCATCTTTGTTTAATTGATTTTGGTTTCTGATAATGAATAAATCAAATGAACTGTATAGAGCCATTTATTAGGGAGAAAATTTTGTAAAACAACTTTTCTTTGAATTACAAATACAACATTTTGATTTAATTACATTTATATTTTTCAATTTTATTATCTGAATATCTTTAGAATTAGTTTTTTGTTTACATTTAAGACAATAAATCAACTCCATTTATATAAAATAATTATTGTAATTTATCTATATCATCTTTAATTAGTATTATTTCAGCATTTAATTCTTTTATGGATTCATTGACTCCATCAAATAGAAATTTTAGTTCTTTTCTAATTTTTCTTCTAAATTTTCAACATATTTTCCAATATTAATTAAAAAGTCTGTAATTTTATTTAAATCCTTTTTAGTTTCTGAATGATCATTACCAATTTTAATAATTGAATCTAAAACTTCATCTAATTCTGATTTTATTACAACATCATATTTATTTATACTTGGTTTAACATTAACAATTCTTTTACCATTAATACTTATATAATTTTTTGATAAACCAATAGCATTTACTAGATTTTCAGTCTTTTTACATGACTTTTAAAACTTTTACTAAAATTATTAAAAAATATATTTAATTTAGAATTTATATAATCTTCTTTAATATTAATTGGATGTTTTTTCTGTCTTCCAAACAGATCAAATATATTTTGTGAATCCATATTTATTAAGGATTAATTTATTTATTATATTATCAAATTTTTTATTATTATTTAATTCATTTAATATAAAAATACATAAATGACCACAAATTGGTGGATCATTATAATTTTGAATTTGATTATTATTATAAAATATATTATCTTTTCCTAAATATTTAACTAATTCTATTGGTGGTTTATTAACTATATTTCCATATGAATCAAAATAATATTTAATTTTATCTTTTTTATAATAACAAACCCAATGAGTTCCATTTCCATCAAATGAATCTAAATTTATAATTCCACATTCAAATTTATTAACTTTATTAGGTAATATATCTCTCATAAATACACCTCTAAAATATTTTATATTTTTACACAATTTTTCTAATTCACCTAATGTTAGTGGTTCAAAATTTTTTTATAATTTTTTTTCATATATTTTAATGTTTTTTTATCTAAACCAGATCCTTCTACATTTTTTAATTCATGATCTAACCAATCAACAAAATTTCTAAATTTAGGAATTATAGATTCTTTTACTACTTTTGCTCCCTTTCTAACATTTGGTGTATAATTTTTAACTATAGGTATATTATCAGCAAAATCTAAAATTTCTTTTAGTAATCCACCATTTTTTATTTCTTTTAATTGATTATATGAAAATTCAAATCTTAATCCTTTATTTAATTTTTTATGTTTATTTAGTTTATTAATTTGTCTTTTAGATAATAATATAATATCTTTTCCATTTTCATTAAATTGATCAATATTAAATTGAATTATAACTGATTTTTTATTTTTAAATGCTAATTTTATTTTTGATTTTTGATTATCTGTCAAGTTTATATTTGTTTTTTCCATTTATTAAGAAAAAAATTTATAGTTTTTTATAATATAGATTAATATAATTAATTTTATTAAAATTTTAATCCTACTTCTAAACCCATACCAAATTTTCTTTTCATCCACATAGCACCTGATGTTGGTAATGCAATTAATCTTTCACCAATTCCATGATCATTTGATGTTACTATATCCCATGCTTTATCTTGTAAAATTTTATCAGCTATTTCATTTCTAGATTTTGTATCTTTATGATCTCTATAAAATAAATCATGTTCTTTAGCAGCTTTATCTAAATCATTTATTCCAGGATCACCTCTTTTTACTCTTTTATTTAATTTAGTTCCAGGCCCTAGATATTGATAACAAGGTACATGTAATTCAAAAGGTAAATTATTTATAACATCATTTAAAATACCTGATCCATTTTTTAATAATGGTGATGAAATATTTGCCAAAATTCTTTTTAAATACTTAATTCCTTCAGGTTTTTCAATTAATTCATCTAATTTATTTGATATAAAGTCTTTAATTGCTCTCTTTTCATTTAAAAAATTATTATTACCAGCTTTTTCTTGTGCATATATATAATTAATAATATTATCTAATTTATTTAAATCATCTATAAATCTATATTCAATTTTATTTTCTGTATATTTTCTGATTCCTGAACCTTCAATTTCACCTTTTAATTCCCAAATATGTTTAATTAAATTAATATATTTATCACCTTTACTAGATTTTGGTTTCTTACTATTTGGATCATTATTTTTATAAATTGAATTAGTTTCCCATAAAATTTTTGAATAATTATTTAAATCATCTTGTGTATATAAATTATTATCTGGTTTCTTTTCATAAGTTAACAATCTCCATAATCCATGTGTTCCATTATATTTTTTATCATCAATTATTAAATCATCATTATCAATTACAGTTATTTTATCACCAATCATAAATGATTTTTTATGTTTATTCCAATATAAACCAAACTTATCATCTTTTGTTCTTGGTAAATATTTTTGTGCTAATGGACCAATAATTTTATCTAATGTTTGAGGTGAAATTAAATTTGGGTCAATAAATGTCGATTCTTCTTGAATTATTGGTTGTCTGATTGGTCTAAATGGAGTACTTGAAGGTAAATTTAATTCTTCAGTTTCTGGTATTGATATATTAGCAAAATTATTAACAACAGGTACCAATTCCATTAGGTTCTTATTTTCATTTAAGACTTCACCAATTTTATTTTCAACTTTACCAATTGCTGATGTTATAGGTTCATATGCTTTTTGTTTAATTTTTTCATAATTATCTTCAATTTTAATTTGATTTTTAAATTCTTTTATTATTTTTTTCTCAATATCTTCTAATTTTTTAGCTTCATTAACAGATATTTTATCCATTTATTACAAAGAAAAATTTATGTTCAACACAAATCATGTTAACACAAACACAAATAATATTAACACAAAACACAAATCATGTTAATACAAACACAAATCATGTTAACACAAACATAAATAATGTTCACACAAAACACAAATCATGTTAACACAAAACACAAATCATGTTAACACAAAACACAAATCATGTTAACACAAACACAAATAATGTTAACACAAAACACAAATCATGTTAACACAAACACAAATAATGTTAACACAAAACACAAATCATGTTAACACAAACACAAATTATGTTAACATAAACAATAAAAAACCATAGTCTTTTATTTGATTTTTTAAACTACTCAAAATATTCTTAAACTAGTTCTTGTTTTTGTAAAACATATTATTTAATAAAAAAATTTGTATATAAATAGTTATCTTGTATGTATATTTTTTATTAAACATTAGTAGAAACTAATAATTTATTAATTTAAATAATTAGAATTCTATTAATTTTCTTTTTAAAACATTATAAAATAATTTAAAATAGATTGTTTAAATTTGTTTCAGTTTTTAAAGAAATGGTTCACTTTTAGTAAACTATTTTTCCACTTTTAAAGAAATGGTCCACTTTTAGTAAACTATTTTTCTACTTTTATTGAAACAGTCCACTTTTAGTGCACTACTTTTCCACTTTAGTAAACTGTTTTATCTAAAGTGGTTTTATCAAACTCATAAACAGTTCAAATGTTTCACTGATGAGTTACAAGTGGTGCACTTTTACTGAACCAAATTTATTGATTAGTTAAAACAGTACACTTTTACTGAACTGAATCAAAGAAAAATGAACCAATATGTGTTTTTTATTGTTTATGTTAATTGTGTTTATGTTAACACAAAAACAAATCATATTAACACAAACACTAATTATGTTAAACACAATTTATTTTACTTTATTTCTGTAATTCTCATTAAATATATAAATACTAATGAAATAAATAATACTAATAAAATAAATATTCTATCAATTATTGACTCAAATATACAACAAGCCATTATCATTATTTAATATCAGAAAAATTTTTCATATATTTTCCATCATTTGTTTTTTTTAATAAATTAATAGTTAAAAATCCATAGTTTTCTTTCCAACAATCATTACAAATAGTTTTAAATTTATCAAATTTCATATCTGATCCAACAAAATTATTATATATTTTTTTCATATAATGTTCATTTTGTTTAAAGATGCATAACATATTTAAATTATTTCTAATTAATTGCATATCAACTTTTGAATAACATTGTGATAAATAAATACATGATATATTTTTATGTCTACCCATTATAAAATATTCTTTAATTTTATCTTGTTTTTCTAAAATACAATCATCAAAAACTACTAATGAATTTGGTTTACATTTATTTAGTGGAATCATATCATCACATGAAAAATAAGAAATTTGTTTATTAATATTTGATTCTATATTTTTAAATCTTTTTTGTAATAATTTATAAGATGGTTGTTCTAATGATTTACTAAAAATATATAAATTTGAATATGGAATTAATCTTTTATAAATAAAATTTAATAATAATGTAGTTTTACCAGATCCACTTGTTCCTATAATTAATAATCTAATAGGCTGATCATTTTTATTATTTTTATCATATGATTCTAATTTTATATTATCTTTTTTTTCTAAAAATTTCTCCATTTAAATAAGATGAAATTATTTAAAATAATTGGTCATTCATCCAAACTAGAATTAAGATTAGAACATCCAATACATTTAGATGGAAAATATAGTATTGGTTTAAGTGGATTTTATTCAGATAATTTTATATCAAATATACAAAATGATTATAAAAACTGTTATGGATATTCTATTAAAGATGAAGATGATAAAATTATAGATCAATATTTTGATATAAATAAAGGAAATTATACAATTGAAGAAATAAAAAATATTTTTATAAATAGTTTAAAAGAATTTAAAAATAAATTCAATAAATTTGATGAAAATGATTTTATACTGAAAAATGATGGACCACATATTATAATAAAATCTCCTGTTAAAATTATAGTAACAACAATTATAATTGATTTATTAGGGTTAAATAATAAAATAATTGAACCAAATGTATTAACAAAAGGAATAAAACTACCAAAAATTAGACCTTTTGATGTTATTGAAATACATTGTAATTTGTTAAATGAAAACACTCACTTAATGGTGATTTAGTTGATCCTAGTTTTGAAAATCATAAAGATCATTCACATTTACATAAAGAATCAGAAATTCTATATTCATTTTATCCAAATGTTGAATATGGATCAAAAATTAGTGAAAAACCAAATGAAATTGATTATATTCCTTTAAAAAATATAAATAAAATTCAAAATATTATAATATCTATTCAAGATAGTGATGGAAATCTAATAAATAATGAAAATATTAAAAGTATTGTATATTTAAGATTAAAACAAAATTTGTAATATAAAATTTATCTACATAAATAATAAAAACAATAATTGATTTAACTAACAATCATTTTATATTTAATAATAAATTAATTGTATTTAATAAACAAAATAAACCCTGGTTTAAAAGAAAAGATATTTGTTATATTTTAAAATATAAAAATTCTAGAAAAGTTTTAATTGATAATGTAAAAAAATATATAAAACTTAAAAAATATCAAGTGTAACCAACAGTTACATTTACATAATGATGATAAATTAATTTACATAAAAATTATAGGTGTCACAAATTATGACACCCTAGAAATTGATGTACAAACATGTTTTTCAGATGCCCTAAAACAGGGCGTCAATAAAATAGATATTAAAACAATATTTATTAATGAATCTGGTTTATATTTATTAATTTTAAAATAAAAAAAGTAGAAAACAATAAGGATAGATTAAAATTTATAGATATTTTTAGAGGGGACAATTTGTCCCCCCTATCATATAATGAAAAACATACAAAACTTATTAAAATTAGGTAGGACCCAAAATGGGTCCCATATAAATTATAATATTTATTTTAAAATTTTTTAAAAGAGGTAACCTTATACAATAAAAACTTAAGGGTAACAAAATGTTACCCTTCTTAAACATTCAAAAATATTCATAAATATAATAAATTATATACAAATTTGAGGCCCGTCTTAAAGACGGGTCTTACTTATAATGATAATAAAGTAAAATTTATAGATATTTTTAGGTTAGATATTCAATAAATTATTGAATATATTTAAATTTATTAAAGAAAATATTTAAAAATATACATAAATTATATTATAAATTCAATATCATATGGTTATAAATTATTAATATAATTTTGATCATTTTCTTTAAAACTTTCTTTAACATAATTTTTTATTATATTTATAAATGGTTCTATTATAAAATTAAACTTATAATGATATACAAAATAATTTTTATATTTAAAAAGATATATTAAAAATTTATTTGATACTTTAGTTTTAAATAAATATAATTTTATATCAAAATCATTATTTATTAATTCTTTTGGAACAATTAAAATTTCCATTTATTTATAATTATTTTTATAACCCCAAGGTAATGTATCAATTTTATTTTCACAAATAAATCTTTTGTCATCTCTATTACTTAAAGCTAATTTATTTATTGTAATTGTATATAGTTCATGTTTAAAACTTCTAATACAAGTCATTTCTCTATATTGTTCTTGATCATCAAATAAACATTTCTTAAAATCATCCATATGTAATGTTTTATCAACAACACTTTTCTTAATTCCTTTACATTTTACAGGATTTTTATTATTAAATTCATAACTATATAATTTTGATCTTAAACCACAATATTCTTCTAATATTTTACCATTTAACTCATCTTTAAATTTACCAATTATTTTTTTATTCTTTTCACTATAGCATTCATGTTCTTTCTTATAATCACTTGTATCAAATTCATTAATATTTTCTTTAATAATTTTATATGGATCCTTTTTAAATTCTATAAAATAACTGTCTGTGTCCATATATAATAACCTTATATTTGGATCAAACTTCTTTAATTTTTCATAATAAAATTGATACATATGTAATTTTGATAAATCAAGTACTGAAAATCCTATATAGATTGGTTTATCAAACTTAACCTTCTCTTTTATCATATGTGAAGCAATACAGTCTTTATCAAATATATTAAATGTTTTAAAATTAGGTTTTTTTGCTTGTTTTAATGAAAACTTTTCGTCACCTAATTTAATATCACATCTATTTCTAACATTTTCCATAGTTTTTCCAAAAACACTATTATTCATTAATTTAAAAAAGTCTTTTTCAAAATCTGATGTTGATTTGGATCTTAATTTGGTATTTAATTCAATATATTTTTTCATATAATCATCTTGATCAAATGCTATAACTCTATTAACTTTCTTTAGTTTTAATCCTTTTTGTAGATAATATTTTAAGTTTCTTGAATGAATAACATAATCTTTTTTATCAAATAATGTTGTGCAAAGCTTATTATTATAATGTTCAGGTGCTAATGGTAAATCTTTATGGTCATCATGTAATTCAATAGGATATTCTAAATTAACATCTAATATATATCCATATTCAGCATTTTCATCTAATTCTAATATTGTTTCTTCCCATTCATTTAATGTATATGTATTAGGATTCATCCATGTTATATCTTTATAAGGTAATTTTTGACTTAAAGCCCATCCATATAGATTATTTGAATCTATATATAACATATAATTTTCAGGTTTTGTTTTATCATAATTTTTTGTATATTTATTGTTTGCTTTACAATATCTAGTTATACATTGTGAAATACCACCTCTAATACCTTTTTCAATCATTAAATACATATTATAATCACTTATTAATTCTAGTTTAATTTTTGTTAATTTTAACATAGAATCCCAAGCTAATGATGGTGATGTTAGATAATGTGCTGGATCTAATTGATAATTTTTCAAACAAACAGATCTAAAATTTTCAAATTTATCAGCTAATAATAATACATCCTGAATATTATACAAATCTGAATAATTACCTAATGTTTTTATTTTTAATTTATTCCAAACTTTTATATAATGTTTATAATCATCATCACTTATATTTTCATTAGTTAAACAACTATAAAATTGATCTTTTTCTAATATTTTATCATAGTTTAATTTTTTAACATTATCAATAAATTCATATGGAAATACACCTTTAGAAGTTAATATTTTTAATGTTTCATTATCATATTCAATTATATCATTTTCTTTTATAAATTTATTTATATGCTTAAATTCTTTAAGATTTTTAGCTAATTTTTCAATTGATGTAGCCATAAATCTAAATGTATCTACAAATGAGAATTTTATAAATTTTCTAGGTTTAAAATATAGTTCACCTTCAAATTCATAACCATAACCAGAATTTACTGAATAGTTTATATATTTTTCATCTGTATTGGCTAACAAATCAATTTTACCATATTTTTTAGCTAATTCTCTTATAAACAAATGTGTATCATAATTTGAACTATTATGACAGAATATAGGAATATTTTGAGGAAATTTTAGATTTAAATTACAATTTAAATGTGCAGCACCTCTAAATTTTCCTGTTAAATGACAATGATCTCTTACTTTTATTCTTTTATCATTATCAAAACCACTATTTTCACAAATATGACAAATATTTGTTTTCTGATAATTAATTTCTTCTTCATTAGTTAAATTCATAGGCTTTTTATTTTTTGAATTATATTTTTTAGCTATATATTTTGAAATTTCATCTAAATATTCAAATAATTTATTTGGTACATTTATTAATTCCTCTTCATTTTTTGCTCTATAACAAATAGGTTTATACATTTTATTAGTTACTCTAGATACTAAATAGATTGTAAATCCATATGGTATATGTTTTTGAATTTTATTTGTATATGAGCAATTTGGATTATTTTTACAATTATCAATCTTTTCTAATATACTTTCAAAATCCATATAAATTGCATATGGATGTTCAAACTTTTTATAATAATTTTTAAAACTTACAGTTTGACCTTTAAATGGCATTATAGGTCTACAAGGTTCTAATGATTTACATATTTCTAAATGATTATTTAAGTCTTTGTTTTTGTAGAAATGAGTTAAACATCTTCTACAAATATATTTTTTATTTGTATTTTTTTGTGTTAATTGCTTAGATACTAACTTACTTAAATCTGTAATCAATATATAATGAGAATTGTTATCAATTTTATGGTATAATAAATCAATTTCTAGTTTTGTATTATAATGTTCAGATATTTGTAATGGTACTATCTTTTTATCTTCATCAATTCTATAAATATTTATTGACATTGATGGATAATTATATTTAAAATCAAATGATCTTTTTTCAAATAATTTAATATCTTTCAATGTTATTGGATAATCAAAACCTTTAAAAATATCATCATTTATATATTTTTGGTATTGTTTAACTCTTTCAGCATTTTTGTTTGGTTTATCAATAGCACATCTAATTGCATAAATAAAACAAAATTCATCTTTATTTTTAAAATTTACACAACATTTTTTATTCTTAATTTCATTTGGTAATTCTATATATGATCCAGCATTTAATGAATTATTTTTAGATAATTTTAGATTTAATTCAACACATCTTTTTAATGACCAACCAGAGCCTTTTGATGGTTGATTTAGTTGTTCTCTAATTATTAATTTCTTAAATTGATCATCAATAAAATCATCTATATTTAAAATATCTGAACTTTTTATACAAAAATACATATTACTATTTTGAATTTCACCATTTATTAATTTTCTTTCATATTCACATTCTAAAGCCATCTGTCCTTTAATATTTTTGAATTTTTGTTTTTCTATCAATTTTTTTATTTCATTTCTTTGAGTTTCTAAATAATCATTAATATCTAAATCATCATTTGAATTTGTTAAAATATAATCTTGAAAATATCCTTTTAATGACGAAGCTTCTTGAATATTTATTATATTTTCTTTTGGAATTGGTTTATTTTTAAAATAATCATTTAATAATCCAATCAATTCATTTCTAGTTTTATTAACAATTTTAATACTATTTTTAATTGCTAAATTTTGAATATATTTTAATGATCTATATCTTAAATTATTTGGATTTTCTTTAATTTTGTTTAATCTTTTAATTAGTTCATCTCTAGATAAATTTTCATAATTTCTGACAGATAATTTTTTTGCAATTTCATTTAATTTTTCTATATTAAATAATGAATAATTTGTAAGATCAAATGTTTCTTTAATATTTGTCAATTCATCTAAAGTTTTATTTTTATAATTATAATTATATATATTATTATTTTTACACCAATGTTTTAATTCAAATATTTTATTATCATATTTTTGTTTATTTAATAAATGTTTAGTTGAGTTATAATGTCTATCATAATTTTTATATAATATATTTTTATTACAATAGGGACAATTAATATTTTTATTTGTTCGTTCCATTTATTAGAAATAATTTTTACTTAGAAATAAAACTCTTAAAAATATGAGAAGTTTTCCCACTTTTTTCTAGGTAATTTATAGTTTAAATTGTAATTTTTCAATCAATAGTCAACTTTTCACAAGTTAATTTAAATTTTCTAGAGTATTTTTTCAATAAAATCAATAGTCAACTTTTCACAAGTTAATTTAAGTTTTCTAGAGTATTTTTTCAATAAAATCAATAGTCAACTTTTCACAAGTTAATTTAAATTTTCTAGAGTATTTTTTCAATAAAATCAATAGTCAACTTTTTATAAGTCAATTTAAGTTTTCTATAGTATTTTTTTAATAAAATTTAAACTTTTTTAAAACAAGTAAAATTATTATTTTTATCATATTTTTAAATTTTCTAATTTTGTTATATTTTTGTCATGAATTTTAGTTTCTAAATGTCTTAAATAATTATTAGTCCATTTAATATTTCTTCCACATTCACAAAATTGTGGTTTTAAAAACATTTCTCTAATACATTGTATACAAATTGCATTTTTTCTATCTTTACTAAAATGATAATTATTAAAATTTGAAATATCTTTAATTTCTTTACATTTATGACATTGTTTTTCATTTAATTCAATAACTTTAATATTATCATATAATTTTTTATAATACAAATCCTTACATTCTTTACAATAATGATATAACCCATCTTTAGTATTTTTATCTTTATAAAATTTAGATATATCTTTATATAATTTACACCTTAAACACTTCTTTTCCATTTATATAAAATAAAATTTACAAATTGGTTTTTTTCAATTCATATTCATAAAAATTTCCAATAATATCTTCATTATTTTGATCTTTTATACTATAAGTAACAGGATTTGTATTATTAATTTTAGAAATTATGAATATTTCTCTAGACCAATTATTTTTATATTTATTAGAAAATGTTGATTTTTTATTTCCAATTCTAACTCTATCATTTATTTTAAATTTTGATTTGGTTATTATTTTTGGTGGTTTATATTTAAAAACAGTATCTAATAAATCCTTTTCATTATTTTTATTTACTTCAATTGGTTTCATTTTAATTGTTGAATGGTATGAGTTATTATATTCTTTAACAATTTTTGGTAAAATATTTATCCATCTATAATTTTTATTAATTTCAAATTGTATTTTCATTTTTTCATTTTGTGTTCTATTATACCTTTCTATTATACTTGATTTTTCTTCATTTTCTGTATGATACAATTTAATATCATATTTATTTAATATTTCATTAAAATCTTTATTGATCAATTCTAATCCTTTATCTGTATGTAAAAGATTAGGTGATTTATGATTAATTTTAATTGCATCCTTAATTATTTCTTCAAATGCTCTAGAAACTGTTTTTCCATCTTTTTTCTTTAATGGTTTTGACCAAACATATTTTGAGAAAGTATCTATAACATTTAACATATATTTATAACCATCATTTTCTTTTTCATTATTTTTCATTATAATTAAATCTGCTGCCCATAAATCATCAATACCTAAAGTAATTATTTTTCTTTTTAGAAATTTCTTTCTAATTGGAGCATGAATTTCATTTGCTTCAATTATTTGTTCATTTTTAGTTAATTCTTTTTTAATTATAGGTTTAACTTCTTTTTTCAAAATTTTACTTTTATTTGTTTTACAAATTGAACATTTAGTAGCAATTCTATATAATCCATTTTTCATTTCAACAATTTGTGGATTAATATTTTTAGTTTTTTTCTTACATTTGTGACAATGAATTGGTTCATTCATTTATGTATAATTTTTTTTTAATAAATGGATATGTGTTATAGATGTCATAATCAAACTAATTTTACTATTATTGGAAATTGTGTAGGATGTAATATATGTAAAAGAATTATTTATGAAAAAAAAGATTAAGAGAAAAAGTAATAAGAATAAACATCTTAAACATATTTTAAGAGAATTTAACCATTTTCAACCATATAAAACACAACAATTAATTAATGAATTATATATTTTATGTATTTCCAATCATTTTGAAATAACACCTAAGAATATAAAATTATTTTTAAAACAAAGGAATTGTACAAATTGGATATTTTACTATCAATTTTTAAACAAAATATACAATATTGATTTTGAATTAAATAATGAAGATAAAGAAAAAATTACACTATTTTTTAATAAATATTTATGTTTTAAGAAAAGTAATATATCATACAAAAAATTATTACCTATGATTTTTAAATACTTAAATATGGATTTTTGTATAAAACCTAATTATGATAATGACTTTTTAACATATCTATCACAAACAAGTTTGTGATATTTTTTCCTATATAAATGGATCTGCTAGAAGAAATTAATAATATTGGAGAATTAAGATTTAAAGAATATAAACCATTAAAAAGTTTAAATTTAAATGAAAAATATAAAATTGAAAAATTTGAAAGAATTAAAGATAAATATGGATATACAATTATTGTTGAATTAGAAAAATGTAAAGTACATTTACCAAAAAGATTTACTAATGTAATTGATGATAAATCGATTAAAGAATTAAATAAAAAAGATTTACATTTAATTGTCACTGATATTAAGACATTTGATGATAAAGAAACTGCTTTAGTTAAATTTGAATAATTACTACAATATTATTGATAATAAACCTTAATTTTACTTGTTTTAAAAATTTCATATTTTATTGAAAAAATACTCTAGAAAACTTAAATTGACTTATGAAAAGTCGACTATTGAAAAAATACTTATAAAATGTGATAATTTTACTTGTTTTTAAAAAAATTTTATTTTGTAGAAAATTTAGGCATATTTGTTAAAAATTTCATTAAATTTGCATATTTTTTATGACAATTTGACAAAAGCTAAAAATTGGCCAAAAAATGGCAAAAATATTGCATAATTGTATTAAAAAACTGTGAAATTTGTTTGATTTTTGATTGTCTCCAAAAGTGAGCCAGAACCAACATGATACTATCTACTCATATATATATATATATATATATATATATATATATATATATATATATATATATATAAATTTTAATGACTATTATTTATGGTCTCTGGGCACCTTAAAACGAAAAAGTAACATGGTCCCGGGCTTAGGTCGTACCATGAGACCTACGGTAATAGCTTATTCCCTATGGAAAATTCGCTAAAACTAAAATTTCCAAAATTTAATAATTTTAAAAATTTTAACTTAAACAAAACTAAAAAATTTTAAATGTAAACATATGTCATATTGTATATCATCTTAAAGCTCTCGTTGAACTGAGCAGCTTTGTAATTTACACTATTATTCTATCTCTTGTGGTTTTATAGTAATTACGTAAAAATGCCATTTTCCCATATGATTTGCATGTTAAATTAATGTTATGACTACAATCAAAGAAGGACCTCCATACTAATAAAACCCTCAACAATTAACATGCAAATCATATGGAAAAATGACATTTTTACGCTATTACTACAAAACCACAAGAGATAGAATAATAGTGTAAATTAAAAAGTTGCTCAGTTAAACGAGAGCTTTAAGATGATATACAATATGACATATGTTTACATTTAAAATTTTTGAATTTTGTTTAAGTTAAAATTTTCAAAATTATTAAATTTTATAAATTTTAGTTTTTTAATAAATGTGGTCTTGTGGCATATCATTGCAAAGCTTAGCTTATTTCAAATCAGTATATTGAATCAGAAGTCATTTATGACAAATAATACAAAAATTACAGGGAATTCCGTAAATGTTGATTTTTCTTACAAAAATGGCCGCCATTTTGAAACAGAAAAAGATCAATTCATTCTGTTTTCACGAAAATTCTCCTTTGACTAATACGTTTAAAATTATGTAAAAAAATCTGCATGTTTATTTAACAAAATTTTGAGATTCGAACCCGTGACCTCCAGTTTTGGAACACCCTGTATACTGGCATTGATGAAAATATTTTTATTGGAAAGCCCATATGCAATTTAGTGGGAAAAAACTTTAATTCATGATTTTATCTCAAACCGTTCTCCTGCTATAAATAGTGGACGGGTGGTCTGAATCACCCTGTATAGCCTGCAACAAGAATTTATTTAATTTTTGACTAGGTGTATTTTTTTTTTCTAAAAAAGTACCTTAATCCTCAATAACCTTACTTATTGCCTTAACGGTTATCAATTTATTGTAACTAGCGATTTCTTTCGCTTTTTTTATCTAAGACGAAAATTTATTTCCATTATACTCAACGAAAAGCATGGTCTGAGGGTTGAGGGTTTGCTACTCAAGTGTCCAGAGAGTTCGTTTTTACATCTTTTTTAAAACCTAATCCAGGGCACACATAAATATTTATTTGCAATGGTTATGAAAAATCATTAGAACAATTTTTAGATCAGTGTGCATACATGCATTAATATAAGAGTCATCTTCACATACATATACATACATACATATACATACATATCCCACGTCGTCTCGATTGACCAGCTCTTGGTATGAGACCTGTCAGTTTTCTTCAGTCTTACTTTAATTTTAATTGCTAGCCCCACTTATTCAGTAGTTGTCATGGCGGAATGGTAAAAGGTTAACTTAGGTAAGGTTAGGGTTAGATTAGGTTAGGCTGAAGGAGGTTATATCAGGTGAGATAATAAGGCAGCTGATAAAATCGCTGTTCTAAAAGGTATTCTTTAAGTTCAAGTTTAAATCTTTTCAAATTATCTATTTGAGTAAGGTACGGAGGCAATTGTGAAATTAGCTTTAGGCCTATGTACTCAGGTTTACTTTCGAATAATTTCAGCTTGTGAGAAAAAGATGGATTGAAGTTTCTATTTCTGGTGTTATATGAATGTTGATGAGCCTTTACAATATGGCGTTCCTTAACATAGGTTATTACTTCTAACATATAGATGCAAGGTACAGTAAGTATTTTAAGGTTTTTAAAATGATCAAAGCAAGATTCATTGGGTCTGAGTTTTAAGATACATCTAATTGCTCTTTTTTGCAAGACAAATATTCTGTCCAAATTGGATTTGCTAGACAAACCCCACAAGATTATTGAGTTTCTAATCAAGCTCTCAATAAGTCCAAAGTAAACCAGTTTTGACAGCGAGATATTATTTAGAGATGAAATATTTCTCAAAACAAAAATATTTGAAGAGATCTGTTTAGCTAATTTTTCGATCTGTTCATTCCACCTGAGACCACTGTCCAGTCTCACTCCCAGATAATCTACATGAGAAGATTCTTCTATGAAAGTGTCATCGAGTAGAATGGAGGGAAAAACTGTGCCTGAGCGAATTAAGTGATTCTTTTTCTGATCAGTCATAAAGTGAAGAACTTGTGTTTTTTGGTGATTGATATGAAGGTTGTTACTAGAAAAATATTGAGATATTATGTTGAGATTTGAGAAAGTTAACTGTTCCAGGGAATCAAGATTTTTATGTGATGTTAAAACAGAAGTGTCGTCTGCGAAGATAGTGAGATGTTTATCAGGAAGATGTTCAGAAATATCATTCACGTAGATCAAGAATAAAACAGGGCCTAAAATTGATCCTTGCGGAACTCCGAAGTTGCTTTGCTTAGAGCTTGAGAAGGAAGATTTCCTGACATTATTTTGATCAAAGAAGTCTATTTTTGTGATATGATGTCTGTTGAGAAGATATGATTGTAACCAGTCGAAAGCTTTGTTCTTAACGCCTATTGCTGAGAGTTTTTGAAGAAGTACTGGGTGAGAAACGCAATCGAATGCCTTAGACAGGTCGATGAAACAGCCAATGGCCGTCTCACCGCCGTCCAAGGCATCGATGCAGGTATTTATGAAATTGATGAGGGCAAGTTTGGGGGATTTTTGTTTTTGATAGCCAAATTGATTGGAAAAGAGAATCTGGTTAGTACTAAGATAGTTAACCAAAGAATTGCAAACTACTTTTTCCAATATTTTGGATATGGTTGGTAGGAGCGAGATAGGGCGGTAGTTCTCAGGGGAACTAGGATCGTTCTTCTTGAATAAGGGCTTGATTAGGGCCAGTTTTGCAGCATCTGGAAACTCACCTGCCTCTACAGAACTATTGACTAAGTACAATAATGGATCCACTAATTCTAAACAGCATTTCTTAATTAAGTCTATAGAGATGCCATCATGACCAGTCGACTTTTTACAAGGCATAGATGAAATTATCTCGATGAGTTCATTTCTAGTGACTGATGAAAATTGTACAATTTCAGAATCTAATTTTAATGATGGCTCTATTGAAGAAGAAAGAGAGTTGTTTGTGAATGAATTACATTGAGGTAGGTTAGAAAAAAAATTGTTGAAAATGTTAGAAACTATGTTTGGATTACTTATTTTAACTCTGTCCACTTCCAAAGTTATATTTTTTGCAGTGTGGATTGTTGATGCTTTTCTTGAGTTATTTATGAATTGCCAGGATGTCTTTCCAGGATTTTTGGAGATAGAAATTTGCTCTTTGACAAAGTTTGATTTGGCTGCAGTAATTTCCTTTCTGTAATCGAGTTTCAATCTATTATATTATTGTTTCACAGTGTTGTCTCTAGTAGATTTCCATTCAGCATAACACCTAAGAAGTTCAACTTTCATGGACTTAATCTTGTCAGTGACCCAGTTTAATCTTCTTGTATTTTGCAATTTTTGTTTCCGCAGAGGACAGGTTACATCGATGTGGTAAAGAAGTGTTTTAGTGAATTCCATGTACATACTATTGATTGTTGTGGAATTGTAAAAGTCTTGCCAAGTTTCCCTACTTAATCTAAATTTTAAGGTTTTTATATTGTTGTCAGAAAAGATTCTATTTACTACAAATCCCATGTTGATGTTAGGGAAATCAAAAACCGGAACCTCAAAAAATATTGCAAGATGATCAGAAATGAATGGTTCTGTGTGAGATATGTTACCATCTATATTTGTTATAAAAGTATCTAAACAACTTTCAGAACATTCATTGAGTCTAGTTGGAAAATTTACTACAATGTTTAAGCCATAACCAGAGAGGATATCTCGGAAAGTTCTGTACTAATTTTCATGAGTCGTTGGATCAATATTGAAATCTCCTGCAATTATCAGTTGTTGGGTGTTCTTGACTCTAGAAAAAAGAAACTTATCTAAGGATTCAAAAAAAGAATTAAAACTATTTCTGTCATTATTTGGAGGCCTATAAATTACTACACATGGAGTGAACATTTGATTGAAAAACAGTTTAATTTCAGAAACTTCAAATAAGGATGGGATTGAAAAACTATTTAATGACTTGCCAGAATCTTCGCATGACACTAGCTTTGGATCTAAGTTGTTCCTAAGATAGATGGCAGTGCCTCCACCAGTTCTGTCTTCACGGCAGAAAAAATTGACTAGCCTATAGTTGTGAATGGCAATGTTTGAAATGTCTGAACTGGTTTTTTGGCCATGTTCGGTGACCAAAAAAATATGTGGCTTTTCCTCTTCGAGAAAAAACTCGATTTGATCTCTCTTTGACATTAGCCCTCTCTGAACGTTCAAATGCGCAAAAGTTAAAGAGTTGCAAGAGTAAAGTTGTTCTTTATTTTGAGGATCCGGTGTACAATTTTCTAATTGAGTTGGCCTAACCTTACCTAAATTGTTAATACTAATTTTATCTAAGCTAAAAAAACTGCCTTTAATTCCCTAAGCCTATCAGCTATGATAGAACTCAAAACATCTTTGCCTTTTTCGTTCAAGTGTAAGCCCTGCCTAGTGTAGTGATTCCTAAAAAGAGAGAAGTTTACAGAAATGAAATGCCAGCCTAGCCTGTCGCATGTTTCTTTGAGTTTAACGTTTTGAAGTTTGATGGATTCATTACAATTTGGATTGTCATACCTAAAAGGTGTCTCAACTATTACTAAACTGTCATTTTCCCCAAGGTCCTGAGAATTTGCAGATAGATCACTAATCATCCTGTTTACTGATTCTTCTGATGTGTCGTTGACTCCACCAATTACTACATTTAAAGTCTTGCTGCTTTCTTTGTTGAATGAGTTTCCCCTTCCCACTAAGTTCTTAACATAATGAAACATTGGAGCTCCAGGGTGAAGTGCAGAGGAAACCTTTACTTTGTTATCAACTAGCCTACTTTCTATTTTTTCTCTAAGTTTTCGACCATGACTGTCAGAAACAAAATGTACATGTGAGAAATCTAATTTAACACTAACACTAGAACTAGGCTCGCAATTTGAACTTTTTTGAGGCTCATGAACATTTACCCCTAAGGTCTCATTACCTTTAGCTGAGTCGGTTTGCAACAGTGACCGCTCGAGAGACGAGTGAGATTCAGAATTTAAGTTAATTTTTTCCGTGGCAATCAATGACCGAAGGTTACTTAATTGTTCCTCTAAAGAAATTACTTTTTGTTTCAAATCTTTGTTTTCGTCAAAAAACAATTTGTTCAAGTCTCTTACTTCCTCCAGTTCCTCCCTTAATTTAAGTTCTGGATCTTGTTGGTAACGTTTTTTACTATAATCTATACATGCTTTACAGGCCCATGGATCCGGACCTCTCATCGACTTAAAAATAGTCTTTTTAATACCTGAACATTGTCTCCATGAATGAAACCATCGGTCACAGATGTCGCACTGAATGGAATCACTTTCCAAATCTACTATTGCTAATTTACAAAGGCCACAAGCTATTACAGAGTCATTCAAGTTTGCTAACCTTTCAGGCATTTTTAATTCTTGTTGGTTCCCTAAGCCTACTTTAAGATTTGATGTTACTGTACTTTTTTATTTTTTATATATTTACTATTTTTTTTTGTATTTTTTATTTTTTATGCAAAAAACCTAGCTCATTCTATTATGTTAAGTTACATTTGGCAATGAAAAAAGAATTGAGAAAAAATGTGCTCAAGAACAAAGCAGTCAGGAATGAGCAAGCATCAAGTACGTGATTGTATTAACATGCCTGGGCGTACTTTAACATATTCTAATAATTTACCTAATACTTTAACATATTCTAATAATTTATTAGAAAAAGCTGGTCTTGCAAAATTATTGTTTGGAGAGGTTGGAAGGAGCACTGGAAGGTGTGGTTATGTGAATTTGGTAACAGGACGAAAGAAATAAGGAGAGAAGCCAAACCGCCATTTCGTGAAATCTTCAAGACAAGATGGCTAGCATGTCCTCTTGAAGCAGGCCGTAGTTCGTGGATAGTTAGTTTGAAGAAAAAATGGACTTCTCACGAATAAAAATTGAAAACTATTTACTCAAACTGATTAAAAACACTTGGAGTTTAATTTAAATGCAAATTTAAGGCACTGAAATATGTTTAAATGTTTGAAATTAAGTTAAATACTAGGAGCTGGACGGAGGAGTTCTTGATGATGCCGACCAGTGCTGCCAACCTGGACCAGTAGTCCAACATTTGGACCAGTAGCCTATTGTTGCGCAGTCGGCAATGTTAACCATACGGCTTTTAATGCAAAACATAGTATTTTATTCCCCTGTTTTTCAACAGATTTTCTTTAAACTTGGTAAGTGATTAGTTGAATAGTTATATTAGGCCCCTCATACTTCGAAATTTTGAAATTTAATAAATATTACTAAGGAAAATCGAGTTACTTTGCGACGTCACAAACAGTAATAATTTGTTAAATTTTCAAAATTTCGAGGTATGAGGGGCCTATAACTATTCAACTAAACACTTACCAAGTTTAAAGAAAATCGGTTAAAAACGGGGTCCGAAACAGGGGAGTAAAATACCATGTTTTGCCGTATGGTTAACATTGCCGACTGCGCAATAATGGGCAACTGGCCCAGAGGTGAAGACGACTCTTAAAACTTTACACATTATTTACCGCTTCACATGCATTAACCCTGAGGACATCCGCCGCCACGCCGCGTGGTATACGGAGTATCGCCGTCCGTAACCTTACTCCCCTGACCTTTGCTGTTTCGCCACCGCCGGCCGGGGGTGGAGATCAAGCTATGCACACATACACGCACACACACACACACACACACACACACACACACACACACACACACACACACACACACACACACACACACACACACAACGAGCAGGAATGCAGCAACACAGCGCCGACATTACAATACTTGATTGGAGCATTTGCATTGATATTGCCGCTTTCCGGCTCTACATCTCCGCGTACATTGCGCGAAGCGTGCCGACCACGTCAACGGCATTGGTTGCGAATCATGTTATTATGATCTCCTTTCTCCTATTGAAGTCACCTTGATTAGTTTCAAGAGAATTTTCATTGTAAAACCTTGTATATTTGAATTTCTTTCTCCCATTTTCGCCAGACGCATTTAAGTTGGAATCGTACTACGTGAACATCATCAGTTTTTGGAAAACCAAACGAATTAAAGTTTTGATGCCATCCTGGGAATCCAACTCGTTGACTCTTTAACCAAAACACAAGACACTACCAGTTAGGTTTTGAGTTTCTTATACGCCAATGTGCTGAAAAAAAACAAGTGCTAAGAGATAATAATTGACCCTTTTGTTTTGATTATTTCTCGTTATATATTGTATTTACCTAAATACAATATTAAATGGGTCTGGTATAAAAATAATTTAATATAGCTTGCATTTTAATTTTCATATAACGTTTGTTTTAAATCTTAATTAGTGACTATAAATCCAAATCTGGCCTAACGCGATTTTAATGCGTACTTTAAGTTTGCTATATTTATTCTAATTGACACTATTTAGCTTCCATAGTGGAAGGCTCACGAAGAGTGGGGAGTACATTTTAAACTCATTAACAAAAAGAGCACAGACGACTTTTTCCCTTAAAGTTATTTTTTTTTAATGCTAAGAGTAATAGTAGTTAAGTTTAATAATACAAAATTATCCAATTGAGTTAGTAAATAGGTTTACATTCAATTGAAGCATTAATTTTTCGTTATTGCCATACAATACATGATTGCTAAAATTTTAAGCAGGTTAATTATACCTTAACATCTCTATAATTAAAACTAGGCCAAACTACACTACCAATGGTCAAAACGAGACCGGCATAACTACATAGACAGTGTTGGTCAGCTGGGCATGTACGGTTGTAGGGGGGAGTGGGAGTATGAGGGGGCATTATTGGGTGGGGGGGGGCAGGAGCTGCCGGCGGTCACGACCCCACGCTTCATTATTGGATGATAGATCAAGGTTTATGTGTGAAATGGAGAAAAAACAGTGCGCTCCCGGCGCTCGATATATAACCGATGGCATATTTACAGATATCAGCATCGGCGCGGCGGCGCGGCGCGCGTCACTGGCATGCGCATGCGCAGTCACTGGAGCATGCGCAGATACTGCGCGGCCCACGCCGACATGCGCGCCGATTTGAATATCACTGATTAGAGGACGCCGGCCTTGGATACAAAGTATCGGGACGAAAGTGGTTCAGCGAAAGTACAGTCTACACTCCCCGGTGATGATGTCCACGGGATGAAGAGGGTATTTTTTGTTATGTAAAATCCATACGTACTACTATGGTAGAAGCCATCAATGTTAGGCCTACCATGGTGCATTTCTTGGTGTAGTAAATAAAAGAGATTATAAATGTCCCTTTAAATTAGGCTATTGGTTGGTCGACACACCAAATTAAAAGCTTAACTGGTCTATGCCCATTACATGTCATTGTACTGATCAACGGTTATAATATGTCATGGTTTTTAATTGTTAAGTCAACAAGGTGAATGGACATCTAAAATTAACAGTTTTTTTAAACTTTGCAAGTATATCTCAAATTAAGTGGTGTTATATTTCTGTAAAGTTTTTAGGTAATAGCCAATACAAATTACTTTAGGATAAAGAACATCTGTTGAATAATTTGGCAAATCTCCAGTAACAGAATAAAAACGATTCAGTAAGTTAGTTTTGCAAATTTTATGGGATCAATTTTAAATCATAGACACATTTTTCTACAAAGCCTAACATAAAATGATTAAATATGACAAGCCAATTTTGGGTCTTAAAAATGTACTCGTAGGTTGGTACATACACTAAGAATCAATAACACTTTCTATACAATGCCGGAAACGTATAAACCTGTAATAGACAGGGGTCCTGATAAAATAAAGCATTAAAGTTCAAACTAAATCAGCGTTATAACCCTAGAGAATAATTGATTTTTGGACGTTCTAATTGGAAAAAAATCTTTTTATTTGTCATATAGATGACACAAATTAATTCACTGTTGTGAATGGTTATTTTGCAAACTCTTGCTCGAGTAGACCGAATAATATTTTTGTTTTCATTATACTTACACTACCAGAGTAAAATAACTCAGGGCACAGGGCTTCAACGAATCCACAGATCTTTATTTTAAAATAAACTACCTAACATACACTGCATACACTGTATAGTGGTTTATAGCATTGAATTTAAGAAAGAGAGGCTCGTACAGTTCCTCATCAAAACGTAAAAAATTCCTTGTGCCTTGAAACGCATAAAATAAAAATTGTGTTTGTAAACATCAACAAGTCTCCTTTTCACCACCACTAGTTTGGTCGCTCAAATTTTCGCCACCTAAACGCCCTAACATCAGCATCATCGGCTATGCGTGTAGTGTCATTAGAAAGCCGGCTTTATAGAGCCATCAAAAGCAAAATTCACAGAACTTATTTTCGGCCTTTAACGGTCACTTTCGTTTAACAACGCCATCAACGAATCCCGACAAGTCCGGGCGTAATAATTTTGTAACATAATTAGCCACTTAATAAAATATTGAGTGTCGGGTGGACAGTGTAGCTGACACGCTTGTTCGGAGCGACATAAAAGTGAAACGGAATAACGACGACGCCTCGGGCTGAAGGTGTTTAATTGCCTAATGGCCAAGTTAGCATATTGATGGCCGTTCACCGCGATCTGGTTATCACTGGCATTATCGCCACAACCCACAACGGAGACGAGGTCTCCTGGCTGGGTGGCTAACCATGAATCATATCTTCCTGCCAACTGCCGCTTAGGGTTCTATATATCTATGAACAGATAAAAAGTTTTGATTTTAGTAAATGCTTAGAAGAGTGTTAAAAAGAGCTTTGGAACATTCTATACAAAAACTAATAATTCAACGCGATTAACCACATAACATACGTTATTCAGTATGGTAATCTACTTTGAACTTGGTTTAAAATATTTCGTTTTAAAAGTAGTAAACATAGGATTATTAAGAACAAAATTGGACATATTTATAATTTACCGTACTAGAATATTCCCATGGCTTCACTCGTGTTGCTCGCTGTCACTTTTGGCTAGTTTTCTTCGCTCACCCGCCGTCAGTTTTAATTCGTTCGCTAAGCTCAGTCGCTGTCACGTTCACCCTATTATATAAGAAATCGCTTGAATATCTAAAATTGAAATGTTTAATTGAATTTGTTTCTTAGCAACAAATAATATAAATAATAAAATTAATAGAGTTTAATAAAAAGTGCCCTATGTTACTTCTGATACCTCCAAGAATATGTATAAAAAGTTTCATTTGTAATCGGTTGAGCAGTTTTCGCGTGAAAGCGTAAAAAAATACTGACATTCACATGTATAATATTAATAGGGAATTTATTTATTCAGACAAAAAATTTGCAACTTCATGGTTAGACACTATTATGATTTTTTATATACTCCCATCTTTGAAGCAAACCTGCTTCTGTTTCTTGAATAGTCCTTATGTTGGTTAAAAACATTTGGCTTTATGTGTGGAATATAGGATATTTTAAGATAATGTTGCATCTATAGTCAGTTTTGTTCTAAAAAGGGTTTCCCCGGTAAAGGAACACACAAGTATTTCGACAATTTTTTGCATGGTTGTCATTTTTAACATTTATATTTAGTAGTGGTTGGGTGTACCGGTTGTTGCCTTTGCACAGTTAGTTATGGTTTTGTAGCTATGGTTATGATTGTGTGTATTTGCCTATGATTGATATCTTATGGCTATGGTTGTGTCTGTTGTTTAAATTTCTTTGTGTAGCTATGGATGTTCATAATATAGTTTTATAATATCTTTCATTATAGCTTGGTGTTTATTTTGGTGTATAAACTATCGATAAAAATGTTTTTTTAAATATGGACACCGTATAACAACTCTGGTGGTTCCCATTTGAAAGTTTACCCAAAGGTTCATCAGTCTACTAATTATAGATTCTGACTAATCAATCAGCTGCTATTTGTCAGTAACAAAGCTACACTTCATCTTATTCATCCCACTCTCATATCAGTCAAATTCACTTTAAAAATCACCAGATGGCGTAAGTGTTTTAAGAGAACTATCAAAGGGATTTTCTTTTTTTTCTGTACACGTTTGTCGTTGTGTTCCCATGTTTGTTGTTGTATTTGTTGTGTCTGTTGGTTGTGGTTTAGGTTGTTTTTGCTTGTGCACGGTGAATTTTGTTTTTCCTGTTCACGTTTTGTGGTTGTGTGCGCATGTTTGTTGTTTCTGTTGTGTCTGTTGGTTGTGGTTTAGGTTGTTTTTACTTGTGCACGGTGAATTTTGTTTTCCTGTTCACGTTTTGTGGTTGTGTGCGCATGTTTGTTGTTTCTGTTGTGTCTGTTGGTTGTGGTTTAGGTTGTTTTTACTTGTGCACGGTGAATTTTGTTTTCCTGTTCACGTTTTGTGGTTGTGTGCGCATGTTTGTTGTTTCTGTTGTGTCTGTTGGTTGTGGTTTAGGTTGTTTTTACTTGTGCACGGTGAATTTTGTTTTCCTGTTCACGTTTTGTGGTTGTGTGCGCATGTTTGTTGTTTCTGTTGTGTCTGTTGGTTGTGGTTTAGGTTGTTTTTACTTGTGCACGGTGAATTTTGTTTTCCTGTTCACGTTTTGTGGTTGTGTGCGCATGTTTGTTGTTTCTGTTGTGTCTGTTGGTTGTGGTTTAGGTTGTTTTTACTTGTGCACGGTGAATTTTGTTTTCCTGTTCACGTTTTGTGGTTGTGTGCGCATGTTTGTTGTTTCTGTTGTGTCTGTTGGTTGTGGTTTAGGTTGTTTTTACTTGTGCATGGTGAATTTTGTTTTTCCTGTGCACGGTTGTAGTTGCGTGTGCATTGTTATGGTTTCGTATGTCGGATTTTTTGTTTATGCACCGTATTGTTGTTTGTACTTGGTTATGGTTGTGGTTGATTTTCCTGTTTGTTTGCGTGGTTATGGTTGTGGTCACGTGTGCATGGTTGTAGTTGTGTTTGTGGTTGTGTGCGTGTGGTATTATGCGTGTGTTAGTGTGCGTGTGATTGTGTGCGTGGTCGCCCGCGAGTGCGTGGAAGCTCCGACCGCCGACCTCGTGTCCAGAGGCTCGTCGATTTGCATGGAATGCGAACAGAAAGTGGACGGAGGGGAGAACTGGAGTGACGCTCACACACACACACTCACGCACTCACCACACACGCACACACGCACGGATTAGAAACTGCTGATCCGAGTGGTTTTGGAGCAAATCCATGAGTCCCGATGAGACGGCGTAGAAAGTATAATCAGCTGAATCATCCCCGCAAATGTGGGCCTTTCACGGGGACCGCCACTGGCAGAATATATATTTTAGTTTACTTACAAATAGTTCTTAGTTTAAAAATTAAAAGGAAAATATTATTACTGATTATACAAATTATACTGATTATTACTAATATTATTATGCAGCAAGTACATGGAAAATTAAACAAAAACTAACATCTATACATATTTAATACACGACATAGTTTTTTGTCCAAGGAACTCCTCCCACAGTTTTCAACCGATTTTAATGATTAAAATAGTTATGATGATAAAACTAAGGTATTTAAAGGAGGTAATTTTTAGAATTTTGGAAGGTGCTGAAGCTCTTCCAACCCACCTCCCCCCACCCGGCCATTCTCTTGTGTGAAGAAGGAGATTCAACGATTGCTTACTACTATTTAGAGGACAGGAAATAATTATTTAGTAATGAAAATACCATGCAAACTTTCATTAGGTATGCTATAAAAACTAGTAATATATAATACGATATTTTCAGTCAAAAAATTAAAATGATCAAATTTTAGTGAAAACAATCCACTCAAACATTGCACGTGCTTAAGAACATGTTAACTATTTAAGGTCGTGTTTTTGGCAATGTTCTCTTATAATTGAGGTCTTAATTTTCACACACATATCAAGGCATTAGTAAAATTAGTATAGTCCTCTGATTCCTAGAGGGCGGTGCCCCTACATAGAGAGGAGCCATTGTAAATTTTTTTGTAACTTTATTTTATGTCCTAGAGTTTTTTCCCATTTTTGGCTGATCTATCTTAATTATTATTTTAAAGCCTGAAACACGCATTATTACTTTTAATGAATGTGAGGTCTGTTTATTTCATTGTACGTAAACTTTAAGTATCTCCTCACGGCCTCCTTTACAGGGTAGAGAAGGCCGAGACTACAGTAATAGTTAGTAAAATCTTTCACCTAAGCAGAAATAACTGTAACCGTAGCAGGAGAGTTACGGAATGTCATCGAGAGCAGCGGCAACGCCGTAAATATAACTCGGCCTTCTAAAATTCCGCGTACGACAGGAGCTTTTACTGCCTCTCATGGGACAAATTATAATCGTAAAGGAAGCGTAGGCGAAGGACAGCCGGGATCGTCTTTGTTGCATGGGCCTAGAATGGCTGCTTACGGGGCAATGCTGTGGAAATGCCGAGAGGTAACCCATGCGTGCAGAGGTGGACAATGACTGCACTGGAGTCTCATCTCAGCCACACGTGCACACTGCACACTGTACACTGCATACTGCACACTGCACACTGCACACTGCACACTGCATACTGCACACTGCACACTGTACACTGTACACTGCACACTGCACACTGCACACTGCACACTGCACACTGTATACTGCACAATGCTGTGGAAATGCCGAGCGGTAACCCATGCGTGCAGAGGTGGACAATGACTGCACTGTGGTCTCATCTCAGCCACACGTGCACACTGCACACTGTACACTGTATACTGCACAATGCTGTGGAAATGCCGAGCGGTAACCCATGCGTGCAGAGGTGGACAATGACTGCACTGTGGTCTCATCTCAGCCACACGTGCACACTGCACACTGTACACTGTATACTGCACAATGCTGTGGAAATGCCGAGCGGTAACTCATGCGTGCAGAGGTGGACAATGACTGCACTGTGGTCTCATCTCAGCCACACGTGCACACTGCACACTGTACACTGTATACTGCACAATGCTGTGGAAATGCCGAGCGGTAACCCATGCGTGCAGAGGTGGACAATGACTGCACTGGAGTCTCATCTCAGCCACACGTGCACACTGTACACTACACACTGCACACGTGCACACTGCACACTGTACACTGCACACTGCACACTGTACACTGCACACTGCACACTGCACACTGCACACTGCACACTGCACACTGCACACAGTACACTGCACACTGCATACTGCACACTGTATACTGCACAATGCTGTGGAAATGCCGAGCGGTAACCCATGCGTGCAGAGGTGGACAATGACTGCACTGGAGTCTCATCTCAGCCACACGTGCACACTGCAAAACTGCACACTGCACACTGTACACTGTACCCTGCACTGCATACTGCACACTGTATACTGCACAATGCTGTGGAAATGCCGAGCGGTAACCCATGCGTGCAGAGGTGGACAATGACTGCACTGTGGTCTCATCTCAGCCACACGTGCACACTGCAAAACTGCACACTGCACACTGTACACTGTACCCTGCACTGCATACTGCACACTGTATACTGCACAATGCTGTGGAAATGCCGAGCGGTAACCCATGCGTGCAGAGGTGGACAATGACTGCACTGGAGTCTCATCTCAGCCACACGTGCACACTGCAAAACTGCACACTGCACACTGTACACTGCACACTGCATACTGCACACTGTATACTGCACAATGCTGTGGAAATGCCGAGCGGTAACCCATGCGTGCAGACGTGGACAATGACTGCACTGGAGTCTCATCTCAGCCACACGTGCACACTGCAAAACTGCACACTGCACACAGTACACTGCACACTGCATACTGCACACTGTATACTGCACAATGCTGTGGAAATGCCGAGCGGTAACCCATGCGTGCAGAGGTGGACAATGACTGCACTGGAGTCTCATCTCAGCCACACGTGCACACTGCAAAACTGCACACTGCACACTGTACACTGTACCCTGCACTGCATACTGCACACTGTATACTGCACACTGTATACTGCACAATGCTGTGAAAATGCCGAGAGGTAACCCATGCGTGCAGAGGTGGACAATGACTGCACTGGAGTCTCATCTCAGCCACACGTGCACACTGCAAAACTGCACACTGCACACTGCACACTGTACCCTGCACTGCATACTGCAAACTGTATACTGCACAATGCTGTGGAAATGCCGAGAGGTAACCCATGCGTGCAGAGGTGGACAATGACTGCACTGGAGTCTCATCTCAGCCACACGTGCACACTGCACACTGTACACTGCACACAGTACACTGTACACTGCACTGCATACTGCACACTGTATACTGCACAATGCTGTGGAAATGCCGAGAGGTAACCCATGCGTGCAGAGGTGGACAATGACTGCACTGGAGTCTCATCTCAGCCACACGTGCACACTGCACACTGTACACTGCACACAGTACACTGTACACTGCACTGCATACTGCACACTGTATACTGCACAATGCTGTGGAAATGCCGAGAGGTAACCCATGCGTGCAGAGGTGGACAATGACTGCACTGGAGTCTCATCTCAGCCACACGTGCACACTGCACACTGTACACTGCACACAGTACACTGTACACTGCACTGCATACTGCACACTGTATACTGCACAATGCTGTGGAAATGCCGAGAGGTAACCCATGCGTGCAGAGGTGGACAATGACTGCACTGGAGTCTCATCTCAGCCACACGTGCACACTGCACACTGTACACTGCACACAGTACACTGTACACTGCACTGCATACTGCACACTGTATACTGCACAATGCTGTGGAAATGCCGAGCGGTAACCCATGCGTGCAGAGGTGGACAATGACTGCACTGGAGTCTCATCTCAGCCACACGTGCACACTGCACACTGTACACTGCACACAGTACACTGTACACTGCACTGCATACTGCACACTGTATACTGCACAATGCTGTGGAAATGCCGAGAGGTAACCCATGCGTGCAGAGGTGGACAATGACTGCACTGGAGTCTCATCTCAGCCACACGTGCACACTGCACACTGTACACTGCATACTGCACACTGTACCCTGCACTGCATACTGCACACTGTATACTGCACAATGCTGTGGGAATGCCGAGCGGTAACCCATGCGTGCAGAGGTGGACAATGACTGCACTGGAGTCTCATCTCAGCCACACGTGCACACTGCACACTGTACACTGCATACTGCACACTGTACCCTGCACTGCATACTGCACACTGTATACTGCACAATGCTGTGGGAATGCCGAGCGGTAACCCATGCGTGCAGAGGTGGACAATGACTGCACTGGAGACTCATCTCAGCCACACGTGCACACTGCACACTGTACACTGCATACTGCACACTGCACACTGCACACTGCACACTGTATACTGCACAATGCTGTGGAAATGCCGAGCGGTAACCCATGCGTGCAGAGGTGGACAATGACTGCACTGGAGTCTCATCTCAGCCACACGTGCACACTGCAAAACTGCACACTGCACACTGTACACTGTACCCTGCACTGCATACTGCACACTGTATACTGCACAATGCTGTGGAAATGCCGAGCGGTAACCCATGCGTGCAGACGTGGACAATGACTGCACTGGAGCCTCATCTCAGCCACACGTGCACACTGCAAAACTGCACACTGTATACTGCACAATGCTGTGGAAATGCCGAGCGGTAACCCATGCGTGCAGAGGTGGACTATGACTGCACTGTAGTCTCATCTCAGCCACACGTGCACACTGTACACTGCACACTGCACACTGTACACTGCACCCTGCACTGCATACTGCACACTGTATACTGCACACTGTATACTGCACAATGCTGTGGAAATGCCGAGCGGTAACCCATGCGTGCAGACGTGGACAATGACTGCACTGGAATCTCATCTCAGCCACACGTGCACACTGCAAAACTGCACACTGCACACTGTACACTGCACCCTGCACTACATACTGCACACTGTATACTGCACAATGCTGTGGAAATGCCGAGCGGTAACCCATGCGTGCAGAGGTGGACAATGACTGCACTGGAGTCTCATCTCAGCCACACGTGCACACTGCACACTGTACATTGCATACTGCACACTGCACATTGCATACTGCACACTGCATACTGCACACTGCATACTTCACACTGCACACTGCACACTTCACACTGCAAATTCAAATATAAAATCGTTTGTTGTCATCAGACCACAATGTATAGAATATACACACGTCATCAATTACATTAGTAAAAATAAATTAAACAAAATATTTGTTACAATGACAAAAATATATAAACACTACTTCCTTAAGATTAAACAATACTTGACCATGAAAAACTCAATCTTCACCAAGTAAGATTTCTATTTCTTTTTAAAAAATGCCCACATCTGACTCTAGCTGAAGGGAAGTTGGTAGATTGTTAAGCAAGATAATTGCTGAATAATATGTCTGATTAAAAAGTCGTTATGTGCAATGGGATGGCCAAATATTATTTATTCCTCAGGTTGTAGTTGTGATTGATGTTGAAATGAAATAAATTTATATTTTTCAAGAGAAATGTAACACATTTAAGAACGTAAATAGAAGGAAAAGTTAAAAAATTATTGGTTTTTTCTTTTTTGTAACTGATGCCACCTCCTCATGAATAATTTTGGGCGCATCCTAAATATGATCCTAAGAAATTTATTTTGTAAACCAAAATTCTCTTTGCTTTCAGTGATTCATGACCGAAGATCGCAACTCCATAACACATTTATTTAAGGATAAAAACACAAAAAATAAACTGTCAGAAGGCTCTCTCTTGTAGTACAAAATTGGAAAAGTCTTCCAAGAACAAATAATTGCTGCTTAGTTTTATGCAGATGTTATGAATATTTTCATAAAAGTTCAGACAGTGATCAATGGTAGATACTCAAGAGTTTAGTGGAAGAAGACTGCTCAATTGTATCATCCCCAATACAAATCTGATTGTTTTTTGGAATAAGGTCGCCATACCTTAATCGAAATTAATGAACTCTGTGTTAAGGAGGAGGTTATTTTCAGAAACCCACTGTAACAAAGAGCTAACTTGATCAAAGGTATCTATTTCTAGGTCATCTCGGGATCTATGAGAGATACTAAGCGTGGTGCAACTACATTCAGATCAACCCCTGATACACAGCTTGAAATATAATTTATAAATAATAAGAATAGGATCGGTCTAAGAACCAATCCCTGTGGTACTCCAGATCTGACCACAACTCCATGAGAAAGTTAACTGCAAAGAACACCCATTTCATCAACATAGCGGATCTCAACCAACTGATGCTTCCTCTCTATGAGAAAAGATGTAACCCACTCCATAGCATTTCCTCTGATACCAAAAGAATCAATTTTTTTAGAGGAGTAGAGGATGATTTACTAATTAACTTCAATAAACTAAAAAAAGTGGTAGCATAAAAAATACGTTAGTTTATACTTCGTTTTTTCCTGAGTGCAAAAACCACTTTTAGTTAAAGAGCTGTAGTGAAATTAACTATATTTTTATTTATCGTTCTATAGGAAATTTTATAATAACTACTATTATAACTACTACTATTATAAAAATAACAACATGAAAAACGATTAAAGAGAAAAATTGAAAACTGCAGGTCACTCAAAGTTACCCATAATATGATTTCAATCTTTATCGGAAAATCTACAAACACTAGAACCATCCTGAACAAAGAGACGTTTCCATCTTTTATAAAGCGTCAAGTTATAAAGTGTTTGATTTCCAGCGTGGAAATCCGAACAACCGTATAAATCAATGAAGAAAACCGTTAGAGTCGAGCTAGGAGAGACGATGGCGTACAAAGCATAAAACGAGCGAATAGCTAATATAAACTGAGCCAGTGTACAACTATACGAGAGCATAACTCACAATCAAACGACGAGAGGCCACAATGCGAGGAGGCTCCTACAATAAAAGCCCACTGGGATACAGTGTGATCTTTAATGGCTAACGTATGCGGTGAGGTCGCGCTATTTAATAAGCCGGCCATCTCGTACACTACACATTGTGAGCCTGCCAACTTTCTTATAGGCGTTTGTTTTATTGGCCACATTAACAACCGGTGCGACATAAACAGACATCTTATAACCCGTGCTTACAACCGCTCCGGGTAGACTAGACTCCGCGGGATCGGGTGTCCACAAGGCTTCGTTGGCTCCGACATTGTTCCGCATTGCGATTGTTTTAACGCTTAACATTCAATAGTTTTTAGCGAATTTATTTCTAGAGAATACTGTAGCAGTCACGGTAAAACCTAAGCCTGGGACCATGATACTTTTCTTGAGGTCCCTAGAAGCCAAAAACACAGTTTGTGCCCATACAATAACACTAAATACTAAAACTTTGATTAAATTTTTTTATGCAGGTGTAGGGCAGTTTTCCTCAGGTTAAATTAAAAAAACCAGGGTGACCGGATAATGGGAACGGGGTTTTATAGGGTTTCAAAATGGTAAAACATTTTTCATCATACTGCACGTAGAACAGCCGTTTTCTGTCCTGTATTTAATCTAGAAAGTTGGCGTTTTCTGTAGCCTTATAAGTGCACCGAAAAAACATTTATTAATTAATTTTTGCCGTGCTCTAACCTCAAAAGTTGTTTTGTTCTTAACCAAAAAACATACTAATTCGAAGCAAATAAGGTCAATGTAAACAAAAGACGACTTGCAGACTACAATTTTAATGCAATATTTTGACATTTCTTTACTTCAACGTATATATCAGCTGTTTATAAGGAATATTTCAATTAAGATGGAAGTCAACTAATAAAAGTAAACAGATTGTGAAATTTAAGTTAATTTACTTTAAAATGAGTTATCAATTTGATTTTTTGCAGTATGATGAAAAACTTTGTTCATCACACGGACGGAAAGTGTTTTTTCTGTGCTTAATCGCGTTTCAGAAAACAGCCACTTTCCGTCTTAGTGATGAAAACTATTAATTCTAAGTTTAAAAGAGCCACAAAACAAGTTAAAAACAAACCACTTATTTTTTTGAAGTTTTGACCTACCTTTACTAGTTAAGTAAAAAAAGTTTCCCACGTTATTCTCATGGGAAAATACAAACCCCTCTATCTCACTTATTTATTGTTGTGACCAAATAAATTTTGGTATAATTCAAGAGGCAGGGATTAATTTATATTTGCTTGTAACCCCATTATAGCACCAAATATACATATGCAGTCCCCTCAGGGGGTTTATGGGAAAGATTACAAAATTAAAAGATCTTCATACAATTAGGTATGTACTTCTCCTATTTGTTATTAACCTATGTTTGCTTATAAGAACCTAAATGCAGCAAACCTACTTACAGAACCCCATATAATGTTTATGTTTAAAATGACGAAATTGCCAAATTTTACTGCAAATTCGCTTAGTACGCCGGTTTGACGGACTGGGTTATTTTTTATAGTGCTGATTATTTGCATATACTTAATATGTATTTGCTGTTTACTTCTCTGTAAAACTGCAACTATGTTGCCAGTTTCTATATGTAATCACTTGCCCGTATGACCGCTTCAGTCATCTTATGCAAGGAGGCTTATTCTTATGTAAGGGAACATTTGAAATAATCCACATTAATTTCGCCTTTTTATGCAGCATAATCTGAATCTTACAGTTTGCAAATACCACGAGAGAGAAAATCCCAAGAGAAAACGAGGGTAATTTATTTTAATCAGTCCACGAAAGGAGAGACAGATGCTCGCAAAAACCGAACGGGAAATGTATTACACATTACTTATGAGGATCAATGTCGTCTGGTGCACCCAGCTGACAATGACGTAAAAATGCACTCGCGTTTCATGTTCATTAATGCGGCGAAAGTACCTGTTCGACACCTGAAGCCTCAAAGCCGCTTTCTGGGTCGAAATGAAGACAGCGATTTTCTGGTTGTTCGATGGCAGATAAGTTCCGACCGGCCGTTGGCTGTCGGTGTGGGGATGAGAAAGCCCAATCTGAGGTCGTGCCGGGCCGAGGTGCTCTCATTACGAGGCTAATCGCAATGGCGTTTTGACGTGGACAAGCTAAGTAGGTGTCGACTTTCGGCGTCTTCAAAGGCACTTTCTGCCAGCTCATCACTCAGCCCTGGACCTAATCCAGGGATCTCCGACGTATGGATTCAATTAGACTGATTACAATGATGGCTTGTTTGATTGTAATAATTGAATAGTGACCTCTCTAAGCTCACGTTTAAGCGTTTACTTGACCTATTTTGAATATACAGGTCTGTATAGAATAATTTTTACTTTAACTGATTTTTCTCACACTGTTCCGAAAACGGGGTTTGTCGATACAACAGTTACGGAGCTAAAATTTGTCTTTTATTGCAAATAAAGGGCATTAGTTGTTATTACCATTGACATTTCAGTAAAACTCGTAGGTAGCAGCAATCGTCTAATTGTTTAGCATCAAAAAGATTAATTGTGTTTTTCCTTTTTGTGCGAGATAAACCAATTATAAAATTCTTGTTTTTAAGTAGTTAGCAAACACATCGAACATAACGATAAAAAACACATGTAAATTGGTCCAAAGTTTCTTTCTGAAACTATCATTTTACGACTGCAACTGGCAACTTGTAATTTTTTACCTCTAGGCACGAAAAACCGTACTTTATACCATAGTGATGAAAAATTACAAAAAAACTTTTTTTTGTAAAAGTACATGATTATCAATAAGTAGGTGATCAATTCATTAAAAGGTTGGAAAAGTTAATTCTTGATCCAAGATAAATATTAAAGTAGCGACGAATCATTTGCAGGAAAGTCCCTGCGCCACGGAGCGTTCCCACACTCCCCGGATTCCTCCGAGATCGCGACGCTTGTCCGTCGTTATGGCGGAATAAGTCAATCGTTGAGGGAATGTACAAAAATGTAGAAAATTTGACGTGAGAAGCTGTTTATTCTCTCGCAGCCAGCTTCCGAAATACGGCCGCGACTAATTAAATAAGGCTAGCTCACTAAAAACTTGTAACCGGCATGTCTCGCCAGTCAAGCAGCACATCTGTCGGTCTGGCTCCCTTGACAGTTTTATAAACTTTGCAACTTTTAATGGACTTTTGCGCGGCAATGGGACCTAATAGGGGAAATTCTTAACTAAGTTCTGAGTTTCCGTCATATGTTTCGTCTTATAGGTACTTTCAAACAATTTTTAACGCAGTAAAAAATTACAATACAATACAATACACATACAATAATGCAATACAATACATACAATGCAATACAATACACATACAATACAATACAATAATGTGTTATATATAAACAGTGAAGCATCTGATTAAAATTCTTTATTGAATTTTGAATTGTTTTTTTAACTAAACTCTTCCAAAATATATTTGAATTTCATTCTTTTAATAACTAAACCCCTTACTTTTTAGGATTAGCTAAGGATAAAAGTTTCAATTCTCATGACAACGTTATCTCGTACTGTAAAACAAGCACTGAAGGGAAAATCTTTTCGTCCCTGTATTTTTTCATGGGGTTCTCGGCCACTAGAAGTTATTTGGAGCTGATGGCCACAAGACTAAGAAAATTTATGTTTTGTTTTTTAAACCATTAAAGCTTTCATTATAATCTTATGGGAATTTTTTGGGCTACCGGTAATTTCCACCATCATAGGCACATGCGAGTCAAGTCTTAAAATAAGCCTGATTATTTTTGTGATTTAGTCATATGTTAAATTCATTCGTTTATCTTGAGCTTGAGCCACCAGTTCTAATGACGCCCGATTTCAAAACTTTGACAAAAATGAGATCATTACAAAAATTGTACAACAAATCAGTACAACAAATTGACCTGTGGTACAACAAATTCATGCCAGTGAGAGTGCAGCGCTGGCTTGGCGGTTGAGCGAAACGAACATGCTTGTCGGTGAGAGAGTGAGCGAGCGGAGCGAATGAGTTTCTTCTTGAAAAGAAAGGTTTCGATTAAGCGGAACCAGCAAACTCTGTATTGAAAAGAAAATTGCCTTTTTAGCGAATTTCCCTATAGGGAATACGCTATTACGGTAGTAGCCATGGTAAGACCTAAGCCCGGGACCACTTTACTTTTTCATTTTGAGGTCCCCAGAAGCCAAAAACACCATTCGTTAATTTTCATATATATGTATATATATATCTATATATATATCTATATATATATGTGTCCGTGGTACTGATAACTTTTGAAGGGGACCTCCGATTTTGATGAAATTTGGTATGGAGGTGTAAGACCAAGTCTATTTTCATGAGTTCGCGAACCAGCATTGTCGGGTTATGGGAACGGGGTTTTATGGGGTTTCAAAGGGGTCAAAAATGGGTTTTTGGCATTTTTGGACCTTAATTTTTAAAATTCATCAATTTTAACTGAAACCATTTAAAAGAGCTTAAAAAAACAAACAATTTGGTATTTTGAATTTTTATCATAACATAACTGGTTACGGGGCAAATCCAAAAATGTGTTTTCCATGTTATTCTTATGGGAAATCAAGAAAACCCTCTATCTTGCTTATTTATTGACATAACTTAATCAAATTTCGTATGTACATTATCTATATAAGGTTTAACTTATACTTGCTTACAAAACCCATATGGCGGCAAACCTACATACTCACCCCCATGGGGTTTATGGGGAAAATAAAAAAATTGCCAGAGTTTGATACAATTTTGTGTTTACATTCACCAATTATTGATAAACTTAGATTTTCTAACAACACCCAATGGCAGAAAACCTAGATACTCGATCCTATGGTGTTTTATGGGGAAAGTAAATAATCTGAAATTCCATTGGAAATTCGCTGAGTACGCAGGTCTGCTGCGACGGGGGTATTATTATAACTTTACAGAGCAAATATTCGGTCCTTTCAGGTACTTTTATTTTTGAAAAGTCGCTTCTCAATGCAGTGCACCCTCTACATGGTATCAAGGCGGCAAGAACGGTTACAAATTCCAGTTATGAGTCCTGTGCTGGAGAATTTTTCCCTATGCACGTGGCTAAACGTACCTGGAAAAATTGCTTGAGCTATCACTACGTCAATGTTTTTCGTTATTAAGACTCCTTCAAAGAACCTAATATCCAGAATGGGTGAAGAATCTTCCCTGGAACATGCAGTTGGTTCCCGGATGGCCCCTCTCCCTGGTTGCGTCTCCCTGGCCGAGGGCGCGGATGGCCCGCCGCGGGGGTGTCGCAACCATTGCGCCCCCGTTAACACAAGTCACGGTCCGAATATCCAGAATGGTTGAAGACTCTACCCTGGAGGATCAGTTGGTTCCCTGGTTGCGTCTCCGATGGCCGGGGGCACGGATGGCCCGCCGCGGGGGTGTCGCAACCATTGCGCCCCCGTTAACACAAGTCACGGTCCGAATATCCAGAATAGTCGAAGATTCTACCCCGGAGGACCAGTTGGTTCCCTGGTTGCGTCTCCCTGGCCGGGGGCGCGGATGGCCCGCCGCGGGGGTGTCGCAACCATTGCGCCCCCGTTAACACAAGTCACAGTCCGAATATCCAGAATGGTTGAAGAATCTACCCTAGAGGACCAGTTGGTTCCCGGATGGCCACTCTCCCTGGTTGCGTCTCCCTGGTTGCCGGGGGCGCGGATGGCCCGCCGCGGGGGTGTCGCAACCATTGCGCAACCGTTACGACAAGTCACAGTCCGCGACGTCCGGCGGCGGCGGCCGCAACCAATCGATCAGCGACTTGCAACTGGATCGCTTTGTCATCGCCATTTTCAGAAGCAATTATCGGTTGGGAAACGGTGACATACTGTTGCAGACGGTTCCGTTGCGCGGTCTTCGCCCCACCTTGGATTTGCACGGTTATTGTGGGGGCTACCGTGGAGGCGCCGAAGACACGTGCCGGTGAAGGCAGGCTCAACTGCTGTAATGGAGCTGTTATACGACGGTGACAGACGTGAAAGTACATTGTTGCAGGTGTTGAAACGCGGTGCACCCCATTGCTAGTTTCACTACAGCGAATTGTCAAAGACATCCAGGGAAGCATACATTAGAAATATTACATAGATTACTTAAGACGCCGACGTTCTCTGTGGTTAGTGTTTTAAGGTGAGCATGTCTGGAGGGTGAGTGTGATGGATCAGATGAAGTGTACCTTTGTCACTGACAAAGGCTAGATAGATGCGCCATTGTCAGGATCATCAATTATTAATAATCCAATGAACGTTAGAAAGGCAGCTGTGTCCAGTTTGGAACCTTAAAAGCTTCTAACCCATCGAACTCAACTCATATATCCACTAACAAGGATCTTCTTTCGGAAACCTTTTAAATCGTTAGTTAAAAGGAATTGTTATAGTTTTGAATTTTTTTTCAATGAAAACACAATTTAAAATGAAATTTCACACATTTTACAAGCCATATGGCAGATGGAATCTTTACCACTATCTACTTAGGACAGAGTAAGCTTTAATTGTCACCGCGGCAACATGGTTGCACGCCGCTCAGAGCAAAACAAGACCTTAAACGTTTTTGCAGCCGGGAACACCGCATTAAAGATGTTTAACAAGCCGACCCCGACAGCGGAATACCCGACCTCATAATTTGTTTTCGAGATGGCCCATAATTTCGAACCTTTCTCATAATTCTTCGTGTTTTTAATTTGGGGCGCGTCACTGCCGCGGACAGGTGCCTTATTTGGGGCGTCAAATCGCATGTTTGCTACCGGGGATTGCGCAGTTTATAAAAATTAACTGCGCCGAGGACGGGCGCGTATTCATAATCATTTGTCGGACCAACCATAAATGGTATTTAGCGGCGCTACCAGAGGCTCCGTGACCCGCGAGGAATGTAGACCGCTCGTCCGCTCCGGCGCTGAGCTAATAAACTTAATCGTTATCGCGTCTCTTCTTCGCCTCCCTTGCATCTTGCAGCTCTGATTGCGATGGCCGTGCAGCCAGCGAGCACCCGGGTAGAGATAAGTGCAGGTGTGAACAAGCGGAGGCTTTGAAGGGGTTTATAATTGCTGAATTTTATTTGGTATAAATAATTTTAGAGTTAAGAGAAGTGTTTATGATAGACCAATACACAATCAACGATTAACTGAAGGAAACTACAATTATAATTTGTAATTTGAAACTCAAATCCTAATTGGTTAGATACAATTTTATTTGTAATGAAAGGCAAATAGAAATATATTCGATTTCCTTTTTAAATAAGACATCCTTTTTCCTTATCATACGACTGGTAGATGTATTTATATCTATGCTGACTACATTGAAAGAAGTCCTCATGCTACTTAAATTTTTTATTCTTTCCAGTGAACACAATAGTAATGTTCAATAGCAATGTGCCACTCAAATTCAATCAGTTAATAAACAAGTCTTCTTTCACTATACATATGGTGTACGTTGAATATTGTTAAAAATTCTAGATAACAGCGTACGGTACTTATCTAGTTTACGACTGTTACGATAAAAGTACTATCTAGCTTACGACTGTTTCAGCCTTTCAGTTGAGTACATAGCCCAAGGAACCTTTATTTATTTTTAAAAGTAGTTTTGATTTCTTTTCTTAAAAATTATATTGTAGCTTTCTTAAAATAAAAAACTTGTATAACAGATTTTTTTTAGAAAACCCAAAGCCATGGCGTTGTGTTTGAATGTATTGTCTATTTCTGGTCATGGGGTCAATTATTGCTGTTGAGGCTTCTTTTAGTTGTAATTATTTCTTTAACAAGCAGTATGATTCTGAATAAATATTTTCCATAAGCTGTGAGTATTCCTAAATCATAAAAATACCTTTTCAATATTTGGAAAAATGTGATTCTCAACCCAATAAAAAATTTTATATGTGTCAGATGGATGAAAGTATTAACACCATGTGTGTTATTGTTTTTTCATATACTGTACCAACAAGGACCCCGCCAGGACCAATCCCTGAACCCTTGCTCTCCACGAGCTGTGGCGGCCGGACCGCGCACCCCGGACCACCTGGTCGCCCCGCCGCGGCCGGATAGCATTGTAGCCGGTGCCGGATGGCCATCATTAGCCCGGACATGAGCCCGAACAGCAGCTCCGGATTACCCCAACTCATAACTCAGCAAACCACAGTCAGGCTAATTCCAATCTAAATTCATGGCGTCATTTACATACGAAACCAATGTGTAGCGCCAAAATGTAGATATATTGGTTGCAACGCAACGCCGAAACATCGCATTCAGCCCGAATCAATTTTCTCAATCGTCCTTGATCCTGTTGGGAACACACACTTGGAAAGTATGTCCTGGTTCGAGAGCTATAGGTGAATTTTAATTGGCTAATTCTGGAGTCAAAGATACCGAATGGAAGGCTAAAGAAACTTTCAGAATGAAAAGGCGTTGATACATTCAGTGCTGGTATTCATGGGGTGTATTTGGAAGCAAGAAGAGACACAAAAATCTACGTTATGTGTTTGGAACTTATGATCCAAATATTTATTACTATTCCATATAATGAACTCAGTCAGTTAATACTTACTCCGCCTCTCTTTTCACAAAAACATGGCTGTGAAGCTTAAAGAAATTTCTTTTTTTTCCAGGCAGTTGTCTTTATTCTTTATGTTTTAGCTCATACAGTGTTATTAAATGTTAATGTTTATTATGTAAGGGATTAATTTAAAAGCTACAAAGTCACATCTAAAAATTAAACAAAACCCCATTGGTTCAATAAACTTTTACATTTTATTCACTCTTAGGTAAAATATTTTGTTATAAAAACTGAGAAGTTCAAAAAAAACTTGAAAATAACAAAGTTACAGATAACATAACAAATGAGACCACTCTTCTCTCACCAAGTCAGACTCGTGATGTACATCTGTTCTTCGGTTTCCAATTTCTCCTCGTGTCGGTAGTGCTTCAATTCGCCCAAATTATTGCCGCTGCAACCGTACGTTGTTAATCTCTGAAAAGGTTCGCCTCTTCGTGCGCGGGCCACCGGTGAAAAGGTCACAGGACGAGCTCTTCTCTCATTCGCCTCGGAAACCAATTAAAGACTGAAAGTAAATCAGAGACTCTCGATCTGGTCGATACCTGATGATGAAAAGGATGAGCGGTTCGGGTCGAGGCGAAGTGACTTGTATCTGTGGGATGAACTTACCCAGCAGAATGACATGGCATTCGGTGGCATTATTCAATAGATCTTTATTACATTAACCCCCAGTCTACTTACTTGGAAACTCGTAACTCAAAATACAAAATAAGGGAGTACATGCAGATGAATTAATTCCAAAACAGTTTTACGCTCTATAAGAAAATATTTGTAATAAAGTAATCAATTGGAAATCAATTAACTCTTTAAAATACTCAGTGATTGCAGTTTTTTATCTCACTACTGACCGAGGCCACACCAATTCCACTTTATGAATTGTTAAAACAATTCTACGAGTTTGTTTCTTTACGTCATAAGGACTTTTTGCTAATAAAAAGAACCCAAACTCATAAGTGAACAAATTGTTCAAACCTGTGAAAAAGTATAATGAGTATTCATATTTCCGTAAGGAAATGGTTTAATAATTTCATATTTGACATAGAATTTTAGCACAACAATGTCACTTTTGGGAGAACAAATTTAATTTTCACCCCTCATTGACAAAGTGCATAGCATAGACAATTAAGCAGGGGGGTTTTGTTCTTCCTTGTCTTGACATTTTTGCCGATAGACTATATCTAATGGCAGTTTATCATGGTGTTATCCTACCTATTATGACTTACAGTGTTGCCATTTGGTGTGTCATAACAGATTGTTTGTGTACAAAAGAATGAACTTAGTTACTGTTAGATTTTGAAGTTGAAGTTTTAGGATTTGTTCTAGAAATAATTATTTACCTTTTCTTTATTTGTAAATTTTAAGCTGTCTATATTTTGGCATACAAAAATGTAAATATTACAAAATGAATGTGACCTAAAGTAAACCAACACTTGTCAATGTTATTATAATCTAATGACAATAAAGATATTTTATTTGATGTTTCCATCATGAAAATCAAGCCCGTAACCCCTTGAACAAAGTACAAAGTACTGATTGATCGAAGATCCCGCCGTCTTCAAGTACACCGCCTGCCTCGCAACTTCATTGACGGTAAACCATCAACTGAGCCAATGGCAGCTCATTTGTACCCACACCTCGTCACTATCGACCGATAATATCGGAGGTGTGATCGCAAACAGTGCGGAACCCCATTAATAACTCGGAGCCTCCTACAAGACGAATAAATCAGTTTGGGCGCGGGGCGGGCGCCGGCGGCGGCGGCGGCAGATGGTCGACGAAGGACGAGACGTGGGCTGAGGCGGCGCGGCGCGGCGGTGGTCGCGGACAGGGATATTAGTTAATAACTTCTAGCACTGGCGAAGACTGGAGGATCAGCTGTATGTGCAGGGTGACTACCCCCGTCGCAGCAGACATGCGTACTCAGCGAATTTCAAACAGCATTTGATTTTTTTTAACTTCCTTCATAAACACCAGGGGAACGAGGATGTAGGTTTGCTCTCATAAGGGTATTGTAAGTAGATATAGGAAAATCCCTTCCCATTGCATGTAAATGATAAATTGCATAAAATCTTGGTATTTTTGACATACACCCCGTGGGGGTGAGTATAGGTAGGTTTGCCGCAATATGGGTGCTGTAAGTAAATATAAGTTAAAACCTACCTTGTGAAAATACATACCAAATTTGATAATGTTATGTCAATGAATATGAGAGATACAGGGTTTTGTTAATTCCCCATAAAAATAACATGGATAACCTTTTTTGGGTTTTCTCTGTAACTTGTTAAGCCAGTTTAAATATTCAAAATACTAAATTGTTTATTAAAGCTCTTTTAAATGGTTTTAGTTAATATTGTTTAATTTTTCTAAATTTAGGTTGCCAAAAACCCATTTTTGACCCTTTTGAAACCCCACAAAACGCCGTTCCCATAACCCAATAATGCTTGTTCGCGAACTCATGAAAATAGAAATGGTGGCTACACCTTAATACTCAATTTCATCAAAATCGGAGGTCCCTGTCAAAAGTTATCAGTACCACGGACACATAGATATAATATATATGAAAATGAACGAATGGTATTTTTGGCTTCTGAGGACCTCAAAATGAATAAGTAACATGGTCACGGGCTTAGGTCTTATCATGGCTAATACCGTAATAGCGTATTCCCTATAGGGAAACTCACTAAAACGTTTCAGCAGGACTTCAAGGTGAGATTACTTGTACAGTATTAAAAAAAAACATTCCTATTATATGAATATATGAAACCCCAGTCTTGACACACTCCGTTTAGCCGATGGCCGCAGTTTGGTTTCTTACTTTAAAATGTTTATTTCCCTAACTAATTTCTGTATTAAAATCATATTTAACACAGACTATTATTACATAAATGTAAGTTTTCAAGAAAAACATTTTTAAATGTGTATTTTCAAAATGGCAGCAATTTAAAAACGAGAAATTTTATAAAATGTTAGAAAAAATTTTACAAATTTAATTTAGTATTGAAAATGTTGGCTGGACAGGAAATGAAAGAGTTACGTGGACATTTCTCTTAGACAAACAAAAATTTATTACTCTCCTCCAAAAGTAACTAATGCGCATAAATTTCTTTTTATTAATTAATATTTTTTAATGAATATTGTTGTGATTAAAATGTATGTAAATGTTACTATCATTAAATCCCAATTTTGCTGAATCTAAACCAAAAACTTAAAGATCACTTTTCACAGCGATTCCCCCAAACGCATTAGTATTCAACAAAACAGATATTACTTGTGATTGCGATTAAATCGGTGTTACAGAATCTATTGGCAGGATCTAGCATCCTTGTGTTCCTGTAACGAATGCAATTAACAGTAACAAGGTTTAATTGTTGTTAAAAGCCCGTGTCAGCGCGGCGTTGAAATGTTTAATTAACCGTACAAGTGAAACCTCCTTGACAAGCCCGGTCTAGATTGCGACTCCTTATCAGATCCTCACGGCAGATCTGTGGCAGTTGAAGCGAATCTTGACAAGACTACCAACTGGCATCGGGGAGTGAAGCCTTCTGAAACAGACATTTGGGCTCGAATACATTCTGGTCTTCTAAAATTGAGGTTATGTCAGGGGTACATAAAATTAATATGTCACAATGCCAACTAAGAAATTGTTGGAAAGTTAACTGCATATAAATTTCATTTAGCTCCTCTGCTTTATTATTATTATTGTCATTCTACAATGATTACATTTGGATTATGAAGTCTATCTAAAATGTGCATAAAGAATTTCCAAAGTCAAATTAAAAGTCTGCGTTACCTTCGCCATTTCGGAATTTGTCCCATAAGAGCAATGTTAAATTTGAAACATTATTGTGAGTTTGTTTTTCGTCTGAAAATTAAAAACTTCATGTAATTTTCAATCTTACCATAGTATCTTTCATTTGACGTGATTGAAAATTAATTTTTAAAATCATCTACTCGAATAACGAATGCAAAATAATGCATTTATCACCACTTTTAAACAATGTTAAACCAACTTTATAGGTTTATTAAAAAAATAATCCACGTCACATGAACCGCCATACCATTATGGTGAACATATTCAAGTTTCATGCGAATCCGATGCATGATTATCAGGATATAGTGTTTTTAAAGACACCTATAATTAACATTGTTCTTATGTTACTAAAAATAAATATGGCGGAGAAACTGCAGACTCTTAAGTTTAAAGGGTTAACAACTGAAATTTTCAATAAACCAAATGGGAGAAAATATTGTGTTGCAGCTATGTAATTTTTATTGGTCCAAAGGTTTACACTTAATACTTGATTTTAAATCAAAACCCGGAAATATTGATTAGCAGCATTTTGTTTTACTGTAATGCTAAAATCCAATCCTGAAAACAAGTGACAAAGGTGAAGTCAACTGGATCAAAATCAGTTTAATATAGAAAAAATTAAATTTTATATACCTAATCCACTTATTGTAAATCGTTTACTTGTATTATATCAGGATATTACTGAAAAACAAATTGTTATCGAGTTGTGTTTATCAACATTTAGAAATCTACTGTAATTAGGATGTCAAATGTCAAATCAGAGGTATAGCTTTTAATAATCGATGTGTTATATTATGTTGAAGGATTTGTCTCTGTTCGTTTCCGCAACATGAATGATACGTGTACTGACAATAAATATAATCAGTCATTAAATAAAATTACAATGCATTACACATAACATAATGAACCCAGACAATAAATTATAATTCTACATGTGATGGTCATCTCCTCCCATTCTGAATATGAACTGAATAACCAACGGAATGTGTAGGAAGCGAGGACCTTCAATGAGAGGAAATCATGCAGCATCAACAGATGAATACCAATGTTTTGTGTGGATAAAAATATTATGCATGGAAAAGTTGTTGTCAGTTTCGAAGCAAAAACTTTCCATTTTGTGCAGCGTTTGTTTTGCTGTGGTTTCATGTGGTTGAGCAAATCTGTGATTGTGTTTACAAACGATTTATTATTTCAAGGTGATTTACATTCAACTATTTAGGAAACTGTTAACTACCAAAACATGAAATAGAACATTAATTGACAAATTCCTCAAATAGATAAAAAAATGATACAACTAATAATGAAGAACTAGGGGACCCGTGCAGCGAAATGAGCTGCATTTATCATAGTACATTTGATACTATGAAAAATGATACTATGAGTTCAATGATGGCATTGATGTTAGTTGGAGTGAAACCACGGGAAAAAATTAATGGTTACAAAATTGTAAAATACATAAGGACTCTGACAGTTACTACATATATAAGAGAAATGGTATGGATGCCAAAACCATTCGTGTAATACTTATATTCTTGATGTGTTTAATATTTTTATATGTTACATAGAAAATGATTCAATGATGCCCAACTCTGAAAATGACTAAAATAGTTTAACCTTAATAGTATTGTTCATTTTCTTGGTATATTAAACATTGCAGTGTCGATCAATATATGTATTTACTTGCATGTCGGAATATATATTGAGCAAAAATTTGAAACCTCTAAATTTGTATAATAAAAGCTGTTCATTTTGTTTAATTGCTAAGCCACTCAAAACCATGACATCTCCCGAAGTAGATTGAGTCTTTCCCATTCCACATGAACGAAATGTGGCGTGCAAAAACCCGTGAAATCAAGGTTGATTCGGCCACATTCCTCCATTAGGTTAGGGTTAGGTTTGATTGATGCAGCCACCCGATCGGCCGGCGGGACTGGAGGTGACTAAACTGGGGCCTCCTCGTCATGTTTATGCAACTACTGCAAGTAGATGAACGGTAAAGCCAATCTGTAATTATTGGCTGCGTCCGAACGCCGCCGCGGGGTTGTTACATAATGACCTTGTCAGACATGAATATTTATACGAGGAAACTGGAACAACGAGGCGAGCAGAGCGGCAGAAAAACTCGCTGTGTGCGGGTAAAGTTCATACTTGTGCCTCAGGGGAGCCGCAACGGCACTGGGCCCTGGGCGAGCAGAGCGGCAGAAAAACTTGCTGTGTGCGGGTAAAGTTCATACTTGTTGTGCCTTAGGGCAGCCGCAACGGCACTTTGCCCTGGGCGAGCAGAGCGGCAGAAAAACTCACTGTGTGCGGGTAAAGTTCATACTTGTTGTGCCGTAGAGCAGCCGCAACGGCACTTTGCCCTGGGCGAGCAGACATGCAGAAAAACTCGCTGTGTGTGGGTAAAGTTCATACTTGTTGTGCCTTAGGGCAGCCGCAACGGCACTTTGCCCTGGGCGAGCAGACATGCAGAAAAACTCGCTGTGTGCGGGTAAAGTTTATACTTGAGCTTTAGGGGAACCGCAATGGCACTTTGCCCTGGGCGAGCAGAGTGGCAGAAAAACTCGCCGTGTGCAGGTAAAGTTCATACTTGTGCCTTAGGGGAGCCGCAACGGCACTGGGACTTGGGCGGGAAGAGAAGCAGAAAAACTCGCCGTGTGCGGGTAAAGTTCATACTTGTGCCTTAGGCGAGCCGCAACGGCACTGGGCCCTGGGCGGGCAGAGAATTAGAAAAACTCGCTGTGTTCGGGTATAGTTTATACTTGTGCCTTAGGGAAGCCGCAACGGCACTGGGCCCTGGGTGGGCAGAGCGGCAAAAAAATTTACCGTGTGCGGGTAAAGTTCATACTTGTGCCTTAGGGAAGCCGCAACGGCACTGGCCCTGGGTGGGCAGAGCGGCAAAAAATTCACCGTGTGCGGTTAGAGTTCATACTTTTTGTACACAAGTCAGGATATTACAGGCTAGACACGACTACCAACTGACATCGGGGGACGAGCACATCTGAAACACACATATGGCCCCTAATTCAGCCATATGTACCTCTGGATTCCTCTGTGTAGGCTAATTAATTTAGTCTTAGAGTATTTTCTGCTGGAAAGCCGAATCTGCACTGGGCCCTGTGTGGGTCCAGGATACTTCCGTGTGCGGGTAAAAACTCACCACTCTTCAGCAAACTCCCATGAGTTATACCTTCCAACAACATAATGTTCCAACAACATAATGTTCCAATAACCTAATGTTAGCGAATGAAATATAAGTGGGTTTTAGGTAGTGGTGAGGTAGCTGAGGGTTCCGAATTTCTCAACTTGCAAGAAATTAGGGTATTGCTGATTCTACTTGCCCATCGAAGTGGGTACAGAAGAAAATATGGGGGGCTAAAATAATTGCTATCTGCTCCGGGTTGCTATGGTCTAAGTGACTTGTCTACCCCAATCACACCTCTTATGACTGGAACCAAACACTGATCATCGGTCTGTTTCCATGAGAAGATTTACCAAGGGGAACATCTTGAGGAAAACTTCGGTTGTCTGTTAAAAACTTGTTTACAAACATTTTGAGTTGGGCGAAGAAAATAATATCTTTTATGATTTGGTTTGTCTTATCAATAGGCAAAAGTTTGACGATTATAGCTCTTTTTCCTCGGAGGGAATAAAGACGTGACTCCCCTTTACATCAGATTGAATGTGGTATATAAAAATGTGTATACCACGTTTAAAATATCCACTTTATCTTTATAGCTATGCTGGTAGGCCACGTTTGGTACAATATAATGAATCTGTGATGTAATTCAGCGTTTTCAAACAGAGTAAAAAACAGAGCGTAAAAACTTAGAGAGTAGGCCTACTTATAACGTATACACTATTACAAATTAATTAAGAATATAAAACATTTTAATTCCTATTCTGCAAAGAAAGTAAAACCAATTTAATTTCCTCGCTTGCCACTAAGCAATAGTTTATTTATCTGCTTATTCAATACACCTTACACATAATTCATTATAAAGTAGGAATCGACATACCCTATTACACAGTGCAACATTTGAAAGATAATATCTAGTAATAAAGCCTAAGTGAAAGCCATCCAATTACTATTGAAACGTAACATTTAATTAGATGTGTAAACACATTCATGGGACACGCATCTGCGGGGTATCTGCCTAGCATTGCTGGATTATCTCACTAGATACGCTCATCTTCTGTAATTGCCGCATTGTCCGTTCCTCCCAGCTCATCCCTCAAAACTATCTGATTTCAAGCTTTTACAATCAAGTTTTTTTTATCATAGTTTATTAGGTTTAGATGACTAGGTGAAGATGACTCTTAAGATTCTGCAGTACCGGGCATCTAGGATTTTTATTCACATAAGACTAATGTTAAATTACAAAAATGACTTTAATATTGGTCGAAAAATATTCAACTTTATATCATTAAGAAATGTTTAGTATCTAGGACACTGTAAAATGAAAATAACGATTATATACCGATTTATGTGATTAAAGTACAGAAAAAACACGTTCTTTTTTTAACCAAACAGGTTAAAAATACTTTGTTGTTTATTAATAAAACAATTAATAATAGACTATGATTTTATATAGGGCTCTAGGTATATTAAAATGTTCTTTTCAATATCATAAAGATGAGTCTTGTTTACAAATATTAAAGGCGGAGTGGATGTTTTAAATTTAAAATTAATCTTGTTGGATTAAAAATAATCAAAGGAGGTCGGTACTGCAGATTCTTGAGCCACAAAAGCACTAATAACCAAGATGACTGTAGTGCCAGGTGAGCTACATCCCTTAAGAGCAATGGTGTCACTTTCTGCGACATCCGTGGATGATGCCACAGAGTTTTTGTAAGTTAAAAAGTGTTAAAAATCAACATTTTACTCTTTGTTACCTGCAAGTGTTGCCAACATTTGTCTAAACTGGTTGATATTTTTCTCAACTACTCCTAAAATAAGGAATTTCATAGCAAACTAGGGAAGAATTTATGGTTTCATATTTACCTTGATTGATAATTGTTAATTTGGTCATTACCTAATGTCTTATTATTAACTAATAATTGAAAATGTAAAATAGAGTAATATGGTGTCGTTACGATAAATATCGTAACCGTTGCAAGACTGCTTCATTCTCTTTTTCAATCAGTTGTGTAATGGTAAATATAATAACGTAACTTGACTTCCGTTTTAGTTTTGCCGCTTAATATCCGGAACACAAAAAATAGCTATTCAGCTGACCTTAGGAAGAAGTTATGCTTTTTCCTCACAGACCTTGACTCATAACCACGGATCCATCATATTCCTAGCGTCCGAGCAATGCCGCTGCGCCGGTCTGGCACACCGGACGTCGCTTGTTAAAATACTTCCCGTTTTTCCCGTGAGCGTCGGCGGCGTACGTCCCAATCACATGCTCACCTCTCGCCGGGAATTATTTATCAATTTCTTACCTCGCAGCGTCCGAGCCGCTTCTGCCGCGTCTTTTTGCACCAGCAGCTTCTCTTTTGTAGACCGGGGTTTCTCGGCGCTCTCTAGTAATCTACCTGTCAGGTTCTATGTATCCTCCTGAGCTTGGGGGCTACAAACTAATAAGAGGACCAAAAGAGAAGAGACCACGAATTTAATCGAATTCGGTCAAGAATGTTTGCTACCCCATTAAACATTGATATAACTTTGGGGAAGCATACTTTTAATAGATATGTTAAGATCTTGCAGGTACCGCGGCATAAAACATGGTATGGGGATTTTATTGGTAAAATATAGAACAGTTCAAGAAATGAAATGTTAAGAGAATTAGTCATCATGATCGTCAAAATGATCACGATTTGATATTTTCATTCATTTTTTTTTTTTTTTTTTTTTTTTGTAATTTATATTCTTACCCCAATAACCATTCAAATAATTTAGCGGTTATAAAATAAAATGAACAAAATCATGAACTTAATTAAACCACACATTTGGTTTTATTTCTTTCATATCCGATCATATCAAACAACACCTTTAACATTTAATGTGACATTTTATACTTCAGTTTTTACCAGTACATGTTAGTCAAATTGTCTAAGTGGTTACTCGTCCACAAATGTTTCTGGGATTAGACCAAGTGAATTATATTGAGTCAGCCACTGTAAACAATAGTTTTCCTTCCTTAACAGTTTATACGTTCACGAATAGGATTATCTTTAAGGTTAATCTGGATATATTTAAATGTCCCTACTGCAAGACTTATTGACCATTTTCATCGCTTGGGAAATCATAATTCACTCTGTAATTTTTTTACATATATGCCTTTTCACACAAAAAATTGGTCACAAATTGCATATTTGGTAATCACTCTCTTATACCAATATATATATCGTATGGCTAATTTAGCCAGCCACCAGATTTTAAGAATAAGAAAATAAAATCTGCTGAGCAGAGCGCCTAAGTCAGTATATGTAAAAATATAAACTCAAAAAAAAATTAGATCTCTTTTTATAGAGCTACACAGCCTAAATTGTTTAATTAGCCCTGGAAAGGGCCATTTGCATTTTATCTGGCAGCTGGCATAGCTGAGAGATCACGTGCGTGATAATTCAGCTGCCAAAGTTGTTGTTCGTTTAGCACCACTCGGGGAGTACGTGCAGCTTTAATGGAATGCTGCGGACGCGAACAACATCACCCCCCTCTTATACCACTCATCAACCATTACATTTTTCATAAGCTATTATCAATAAAGTCAGTTCTTTTAGTAGGAAATGTCAAGTTTGTCAGGTGATTCCATAGTCCACGCGACCACGGATGGGGCGGTCGAAGATGGGCAGTTGTGGTGAGCGGTTTATTAGTAGTCGATGAAAGCTTCGATTTATGGAGTCAATCAGAAGATCCTCGGTCAAGGGTCAGCCCCCCCCTCCCCCCCTCGACCACCATTTGGGCTGCAATCTCGAGAATAAACACGCGGCAATCTTCATCTCCTCAGCAAAACAGGTGATGCCGAAACCGAATGTTCCCACTGGTTAATATACACTAAAAGCAACAAGATGGACGATACAGTGGGTAAAAGTGGTTTTGGAGATGCGGCAGACATTATGCTGATGGGATAAGGTTTATGGACAATAGAAGACATAGACAATATTATTACCTAACATAGGAAAGGATCCACTCTGTTGTTGTTCAACAATAGAGAGTTATTGTTACTTGTACAATTACTCCAATGATTTTATGGATGATGATGTTACATACTTTAAACCTCAGTACCAGGGGGACCGAGCTTAAGCCCGGTAATATTATTATTTTCGCTCTCATACAAAGCTTGTTCGCTCCGCTCACTCGCCCTCTTCGATTTAGACGAGCTCGTTCGCTTCGCTCACTCGCCAGGCCGAAGGGTGCTGCACTTTAGTATAATTTTCCTAACTACAGGTTAAAGATGTGATTAATTGGTTTATATCTACAGTTATCAGCTGATTTTTGTTCAATTTAAAAATCTCCATAAGGATAACATGGAAACTTTGAAGGGCTCTAGAACGAAAACCGGATTTTTCCCAGACATGGGACCAGCTCCAATCGATTTTTTGGTGGCCAAAACCCCCATATTCCATAAAAAATCAAAAATCCTTGGAGCGAAAAAAAACTTTGCCCGGACAAATGGAGCTTGTTTTAGAGTATAAGATTATTAACTGTATTAGTAGACCTACTATTGTCATTATTATACTAACTGTGGCTACAAATAAAGAAAATCATTTACATTTCACCCAAGCCCCTTTGGGATGTTAAAAAAACCCATGTTCGGATATTTTATCACAAACGAAGAAAAACATTTTCCTCACTAATAAAACTACGGTTGTTATATTAAGAAAATTAAATCGTTATAACTCTTATAATCACCTTCTTGAGTATTACGTAGGCGGTGTGCAGGTTGACTTCTCCTCCAGTCGTCCGCCGTCTCCTCGCCTCTTCGCCTGTCCCCAGAGGCTAGCGGACGTCTTTCTGGTTTGTCAATACTTCCCATTTACCAGCCAATTAACCTGGTTTTAAATAACAGGAATTACGGACTGTGACAGATGTTACCTTCCCTCTAACTTTCATAATCAACGACTTTGCCACTCGACTAACATTAACAGCCCGAATAATGACTCAGTATTATAGTCCACTTAGCAGACGGCTGTTACTAAGTGTACCCGTCAGGTTAACTTACTATCAAGGATTACGGGTAAGATTTATTGAAAAACTTTTGGACACCGGTGTAAGTACTGCGGTATAAATCTGTACAGTATAAGAATCTGTTACTTAGTATTGTATTTCAAAGCTATTTTAAGGGGAATGTTATTAAATTAAGGACACAGTGAAAATCGGAAAGTAGTAGAACCTCTGTAGTTCGACTCTTGATAGTTCAACACTATCCATTACAACTTACCATGTCAGTAATGACCGATAGTGTCCATATGTTAGAGACTGTCAAAGGCGAAAATGTAAACCAAGTGAGGAATTATTTTAATGTTGGTTTATGTTAATCAAGTTCAATCAAGTTATTGTTTCAATCAAGTTTAGTGTTTCCTAGATTAAACTTATAATTTATATACTCCACGTGTTAAAATTTACCATATACTATATGGGCCTATACTTCAACATTTTGATAATTAGACACTCTCTAAGTCCAAAAAGTGTCAAACTATCGAGTTTCAACTGTAGTTTTAAGTCGAACTTGAACCCCTTATATGATCTATATTGATTCGAAGTTTCTCCAAACTTCTAGTCTAGAATTCTAGAAATGTTCCTTTGTCTTATGGACAAGGATTACCCAAACGGAGATATTTTTTACTAAATGTAAAAGAAGATTTCATTGGTGTTATTGGACATGATGGTTACAGTTTTATATTTGCAATAGCATTCATATAAGGAAGCCACAATTCAATCGGTGGAAAGTCACATTGGAAAATTCAGAGCTTTTTCCTGGACCTAATTGCATAATCAAATGCATAAAAGCAATGGTGAACCGGTTAACAGGATAAATTACTCCTTGGGCAGCGGTTTATCAGAAAAAGAGTCCCCAAAAACTCAAATAATGTAACCCACATTTATACATTGTACATCCATAAATAACATACAAAGTAAGTATTTGATTCCAAAAGGTGAAAATCAGTTTTCCGCTCATCAGCGAGTGTCGTTTATATTCCTAGACACGCGCTAAGAGACTTTAACACCCGGTATCGCCGATGTCGTACAATTGACCACATATCAGCAACCGCTAACGGCATTTTTCACGGCGCTCGACAGTAAATTCAGCCACTATCATCGGTCAGGAATGTCGCGGTGCGACGTGTGCTTTACAACCTATCGGCCGCGGTATTGCTGGTTTATACACGGTTTTTGCCTTGGGCTCGAAACCGGCCAATCGAATCTGATCGTAAACATGCCAGCCTTCTCTTCTCTTCTCTTCCCCGCAGCGCGTTTCCTAACTTTTGAATTCCCCGTAAACCAACGTCCCGGACAGTCGACTCCGATATTCCGAGAAGTTGATGAAAGTATGATTGCCTTTAAGTGTGCTGTAAATGGGTCAGCAGATGAAACATGTATCGTAGACACAAACTGCTTTAGAGGTTTACTGTGTAACAGATGTCGAGCAAGGATAATACAAGCTGGCAATACAGTGACCGATATTCTTATCCTCACTTTGACGGTCATATTGATATTTTCGATATTTTTGAGACATTGAACACATCTATTTTAATAAAGCTAGCCTAAGTGAATTTGTCTGAGGGTGAGTGTGATGGATCAGACGGGGTGCTTTGGGGTGAAGCTTGTTTTTTACGAAGACCAGCTAACTTATCTGTCAAGATTACCAATTAATATATCAATGAAAAGCTGCAGGATCCATTTTCGATCTTTCATAAACCTACTATTTTTTTTTTCTTTTCAGGATCGAACAGGTAACCTTCGGATTCAAAGGTGGCAATTTCTATTACCACTCAGCTGATTAGACGTTTGACTACCACACACCTACCATAAGCCACGTCCATAAACTAAAACGAGTGCACCACGCCAATCACGAATGAAAACTATCTCTATATCAAATTTTGATCCAGGAAGGAATATATGAATGGGGGAACGACCGGTTGAACTATTAAGCTCTACAACTCTTGTTCCACCATGCTAATAAGTCTCCGTAGGAGTAAATACATCACTTTTACAGCCCGAATTACCGCCAGAATCGTCGGGAAGCCGAAGTAGGTCATCTCCTTCGGCGGTGGGCGAGCGAGCTGCTACTCAGCTGCCTTATTAGTTGTTTATCGTGCGCTTGTGTAACTTGGATTTGCAACGGATAATACTTGGGATTAGTCAGGTATAAATAAGATTTACAACGGCAGGCTACCGGACCTCGACTATCTGCCATCTCCGTGACCTCCGCTCGTTCTGCTAATCTTTATTGCGATCGTCGGAGTTAATTTAAGTATGGAAAATGAAAGGTGCGGGCCAAGCGCGTCGGGAACTAGAGCGTTAGCGCGCAATCGAGGCCCGTGGTAATTGATTTAAGCCCATAACGCGCTAACGCTAATTTTATATCGTGGCTGTTCGTTTTAGAAACGACCCACGGGGCAACGAGTCCTTAAACTTGTAGCCTTGTCGTGTTTACGAAACCGATATTTTGGGTTGCCGGTTAACTTACAAATTCTCGACCTATAAAATCAAGTGAGGGCGTGTTTATGAAAATGTTAAGTAACACTATTTATAAGCATGAAATCCGTTTAAAGGTAACTTCTTTAGTTATTGTATTAGTGGAAGTTTGTTTTATTTAAATAAATTTAAGCTCTTTTAATTTGCTTCATGCTTATCATAGTTTAATTATCATCATAACTCATTCAGCATCGTGATTGTGATCATTAATCAATTATGAGGACTGGACTTCCTTTAGAGACTCCATGGTCGAAACAACTTTTTTATAGCTGACCCAAGAAATTAAAGTATTAAGTTGTATTTTTGGAAGCAGTGGACTTTGATTAATCGTTTTCACTTTGGAGTAGGAAGACATTATTATTGCAAGCCTAAATTACTCTTACATATTGGAAAGTCTTACATATTTAGAAACTACACAGGGCCATTCATGTGGCTGCTGAGCCAAAACAAATAAGAATAAGAATGAAAAGAACACAGACTGCGTACCGAATGGCTATATCCTAAAGGTTTGATGGGCCTTCATAATTCAAGCTAAACTTAGTTGCATTTACGCCCAAGAATTAGCTTTGCAAAGGTATATGGAAGTAAATATTTTCAAAACTCTTTGGACCGCAGAATTAGGCGATTAAGATTATTTATTACTGTCAAACCTTGGTGGCTGGCCTACTATACTTCATTTGTTTTATTAAAAGGTATAGTGGCCGCTATTCTAACCAAGAAGGGTGTAAAGGGTTTATTTTAATTACTCAGTTATATTCACTATCAAGAATAAAATTTTGAAACAAGAAGTATACACTAATAAGGAATATTTAGTATTCACTATATTCTTTACGATTGCCGTAGTATACGTAATTTATTTTTCAATATTTCATGCAATGAACGTCCTTAAAAGGATATATTTTGGGAAATTAGGTTTTTAAACTTCTCTTAAAAGTCTTCTTATTTTTTATTTTTTCTGTGAAATCAAATTTGAAAGATAGAATTTTTTAGTGTATTTCAAAGTTTAATCATGAATAAAAACTTAATGTTGCCTGCAACTTTTTAACTGCATAAGACTTACAACTCATCAGTTTTTCACACATCAGCGAGCGCTGTTTTTATTCCTAGACACGCGCTAAGAGACTTTAACGCCCGGTATCACCGATCAGGTACAATTTACTAATAAGCTCAATGAAATACTATTTAGTTGTAATACTACATAGTAGATATTGTCACCTATGATAGCTTTTCAAGCAGCTTAGTGTTTTGGCTCAGACAATCGGTTTTCAGCAATTTCCAGACGTTTCCCTGCTCTGCAGCAGTAGTGCCCCCGCGTTGTCCGTCCTGCGCGGTATCCGTGCCGCTGCTCGGTCGACGCCGCCCCAGGCACTGCCCTCCGCTGACCGCACTGCTCGAGATAGGACGTCTCTGTGAAATCGAGAAATTGCGTAACGCCATTATGATTACTGGTATTGACCGGCCCGGCGCATTACAGTATATCAGCGGGGGGCGGGGGGAGATACCCCCTGCCCCCCCCCCTCGGACGTGCCCCAGCCCCGGGTGTATCACTCGCCTCTATGTGTATTCACCATAATAAACGTGATACTATCACACTCGCGGCCTCGGGAGCGATCTGATGTGAAAGTCCGCGGCGCGGGGTCACTAGGGGATGGACTCCAGGGAGATAACGCCAGCCGAGACCGGTAAACCCTCCCGGGGAACAAAAAGATTCGTTTGTGAAACTCTAAACAGTCTAGTTTGTATCGCACGGGGAACCTTCTGACAAGTAGCTTCTCGTAACCATTCCCGTCGGTAACCGTTATCGACCGCTACAGTTAAAAATATTAATACTTCGGTCACATTAGTTATACATGATCAGTTATCTTAGAGAAGAGTTACCTGCCAGAAACGCTACCTTCCAGAAGGGGGTTTGGATGGCCCGTGATAGTGTTCTCATAGCAGAGAAGAATTCGAGGCCGCATGAAAACGTTGGATACAACGCCTCTACCCGAGGCACCGAGGTGTTAATGCCATTTTTCACCATACGAGGCCTAATACGTTTTACTGCTTCCTGATGAAATTCCGGGCTAAAAAGGATATGCCGATAAATAAAATACCCATAAAACAACATTTTAATTTTTGTTTTTTACAATACATCAAACCAAAAAACCTAAAAAAATATTGCGTGTTTTGGATATAAAGTACTACCGGCAATAAATCACATAATGTTTCAACATAATTTTAGACCAAAGTCGATTTTTTTCTGAGACTGTTTCTTAACATATTTTAGGGCCAAAAAGTCGTTGAATGCAGAAGAATCTACCAGCTAGATTTCGAGATAGTGGAATGTACATCATCTCTGACACTACTCGTATTATAGTATGGGATTAACTATGGCCAGGTACCATCTTGAAATAGCCTTCAAAATACGGAATCTTATAAAAATAACTTTGTAACATTGACTAAGTAGGCTAGCTGACTTTATAAATCTAAGTTTGTATAAACTTTTACGTGCCCTAGGGTTGTAACACGCCTTTTTCGTAATTACCAATGGACGAAATACGAAATTAAAAACAAAAACTACTTTTTACAGTCAAGAATGGTGAAAATCTATTTTGGAAATATGTCGGTATGATTACTTAGAAAGTTTGTTTTTTACGACATCAGTTCAGCATAGGTTGTTTATTTAAATGTGTCAAAATATGTAAAAGAATTTCATTCAAATCTTAACTATGATTTAATTTAGTCTACATTACAACTTGTATTAGTTAGAGAAAATTTTAAAATTTTACTTGTCAAAACTTTATACTAATTGTAAAATGTTTATAGGTTACTTTACTTATAAGCTACTTCAAATATTTACCCAACATCACATTTAATGCAATATCAAAACTATGCAGCTTTCGGTAGCAAAAACATAGTTATTGATACATTCATAAAAATAATATAGTTGGGATAATCAATTTTTCACTGGGCAACAACCCATTCACGTTTGCAATATGGACCCCTAATTAAATCAGTTTAATTCAAGCGTTCAATTAGCGAGATAGGTGGAGGTAGTCGCCACGGGTGGACGTTTAAGACCTCACTGCGACAAGGGGCACATTCTCGCATATATGTTACTGATGGAATGTCACCGGTTAGTTCGGTCAACTCACCAACTTTGTTGGCTACCACCTGCGTATTTGTATCTAATCTGTTTCAAAATGGTTGAAATAGTTGTAAACAAGCTGTCGCTATTCCGCAATCCGGTCGTAAGTTTTAATTAAGGCTTTTCCTATTTCCAAGACTCCATTAATGTCTCCTGGATTTGTTAGTAAAAACAATTGGTTATTGTTTTCAAGCAAATTTATACAACGAAGATTTTTTTGTCTTATTGCTTCATAGACATGCACTCCTAGAATTATAGTATAGGATTTTAAGAATAAAATCGCAAACTTGTAAGTTGCATTTCATATCTTATACTCTAAAACACAAATTGGTTGGACGGACAACATTTTTCCACCCAAGGATTTTTTGTTGCATATTGAGGTTTCGTCTACAAGGAAGTGATTGGATCTGGTCCTGACTGGGACAAATCCATTTTTCGTCCTACAGCACGTCACAATTCCCATGTTATCCTTAAGGATATTTCAAAGTAGTTACTAAATTTATCCAAAATCAGCTTGTAACAGACATCAGAAGTAAACCAACATGTTACATTTCCAACATCTGGTTCAATAAATTTAAACCCAAGTCCATCAGCATCTGGCCATCCATCAGAACTCTGGAAGTTCACCGAGCAAGTTCTGGGTTCTTATACATTATTTGTTTAAAATAAATATTAATTATTTTACCATATTTAACATTATGGAATGGCAACTAAATCAAATAGAATACAAGCCTAGACACAATTTTTTTATCGTTGAAAGAAATAAATTATTTCTATGGGTCTAAATTCTCATCGAGTGTTTGACATTAACCTTATTCGTGCTAGCTACAAATTGTATGTTTTAACTAGTCGCACTAACAGTTTCCTGTCAATGAGTATTCATGTTAATTCGTGTTCTCGTAAATCTTCTATTTTTTCCTTTTACTAATATTTGCACTGCAAGATCCACCGTCATGATTGTCATCCAAGTGGAAAACACTGACAAGGAAGGGATCAGGACGGGTTTCACTGAAAACGGGACCAGACAAAGAAGCTGACCACTCGAAATTGAGAGAAAGCTACGCTAAAAAATTGATGAGTGCTGGGCCATTGATGGTTCAGGATGAATGGACGTCGGTTGTGGCGGTGGATGACGTCATCTGCGGCGGCGGCGGCGGCAACAGACGGACGTCCGGCAACTTGCGTCGCCCCTGTGATGTCCTGTTGTTGACCATTCTCCGTATAACTGACCACTGGTACTTTGTAATTTTCACTCAGTAAGATCAAATAATTGTAATGGTAGTTTTCATCTCCTGAACAAAAAGTATTTCAATTTCAATTCAATTTCAAAACAAATTTAATTCACAAATAAAGGTTTACAAACATTTACACATAAGTGAATACCACACCAGATTATAGTTAACAACTAGATATATATACAAAAATTAGTAATAAACACACCATTGCTAAAACTATTGTGAAATAAAGTTATTCATCCCTTAAGCTTTAAAACAAACTATTACAAAACCAAGCTTTAAAACAAACTATTACAAAACCAAGAAAAAAAAAACAAAAACAAAAATTACAGTATTTTCTGTCCTCAATCGCGTTTTACGAATAGTGGAGCGCCAATCTAAAAAAATTACTAAGCAAAAATAATAATAATTTGGTATGAGTGATCAACAATATATTATGTGAGGATTTGTTGTAAAAGAAATTTAATATTACATAGAAAATGAAAGCTTGATTAATTTATACCATGCGTTAGCTTGTATCTTAAAAAGTATAATGAATAGAGAACCCATTTATGTACTGTACATCTAAATATCCCTCAAAATATCTTAAAATAAATGTCAGTAAACATTATTTCAATTTTTTTAATGATATTGTTTCATATACGATGTTCAAATTAGTGCTGAATCTTAGTGGTTTTGCAATAAGAAAATTTGTGAAAATGCGAAGCTGCCTAAAAACTATGTTGATTAATACATTCTGATACAATTTCAACTCAAGATGGATTGAAACTGTTCGTTATAGAGAAGAAATGTGCTCAAATATTACGAACAGTTCTCTGTAGGTTTCCTAACAAAGTTTAAGGATGAAACCTCCAACAGTTTGTTGTTCGTCCCTCGTCCATCAAGTGGTCCAGATCGGCTGCCCTTTGCTGCTCCCCGTGGGCCGCGGGCACGGAGGACTCTCTCACTTTGACCTTAATCTGCGATGACAATGGCAGTGATACCACAATCGCGTTTCCCAACTGCGCCTAGTGTAGCGCAACGCCGCGCATGCGCTCCGCGCTGATGGGGACTTCTTATAATGCACCGAAATGCCCGTCCCGCGATCCCTAATGTTTATATTCTACATGGCCTCCACAGAATGGCACAATCCCTGATGTGAAGGCCCACAGTTAACCTTTGCGTTTTGTCTTAAAATATTTGCCTTCTTTCAAAATACCTTGTAGTCCACAATTTCGTGATCTGCGCCACTTAACTTCCACATTTGTGGCCGAATGATGGTCATTAGTCTACATTTGGGGTTTTGGTTTTGCATTCGCGAATTTCTGCCAATGATATGAGACACGTTCAATGTCGTTTGCTGAGTCCTTCTTGAGGTTTTATAGGTTTTGAGGGAAACCACAATGCCGGCACTGCACTAAATAAAGGACTAAAACTATGTCGTTTACCAATTCTTTTGTCCTCTTCTAAACAAACAACAATGTTTTATTATCGTTATTTTGTAATAATACGAAAAAATAACTGTAACAAAACTATGCTTTCGCATCGTTAATCAGGGAGTTATTCCTATCTTTTATTAGGGGAAGTGATTTCAAGCAGACAGAGTGTCTTCTAAATTTAATAGTATTTTTTTACGTGTATGCCGTATTGTTAAAATAAAATACAACATTGACGTAAACCTTATTATAATTGCATTTACATGAGTTATAACTTTTTCCAGTAACAAAATTTGTAATTCTCAGAATTATTACTCAAAAGAAAACCAGAATATTCTAATATATTTTTGGGGTTGAAAATGATAAAAATTTAATGTTGATATTGTGGATTATTATTACTACGTTAACATGGAAATTGACTTTTTTAACAACTAAATACATATGTTAAATACATATTTAACATTGTCATCGGTGTTAGGCTTATATCAAATGAATAAAAACGTAATATGGAAAAGAAACCAGTTATGATACTATGAATGTATAACAGTGTTTAATATGTAAAAATTAGAAAAAGCTATCTCAGTAGTACACTGGAAAAACTGTTTTGTTGAAGTAACAAAAAAATTGTTGTCCCAACAAAAAAATTTGGTTGAAACAGGGGGGGACAACTATTTTTTTGTTGAACTAACAAAATTATTTTGTTAATTTTTTTTGGTTAAAGCAACAAATTTTTTTGTAATTGCAACAAAAAGTTGTATTGTTAATTCAACAAAATTCTGATGCAATTTGTTGAATTAACAAAACCATTTTGTTGGCCTGCGTTATTGCAAAGTATTATTTTTACATACAAATTCATGAATTAATGCATTTATGCCAACCAACAGATTAAAAAAATTTAAATAAAACTAATCAAAATCATACCCTGTGACAGGATTCAAACCTACACCTCAACCTCGCACTCAATGACCTGACGCTCTGGGAGATGTCGAGGTGCGCCGATGGTCAGGGCATTCCACAGCGGATTACCGGATAACCTCGGAGGGGCAGGGTCGAGGTGCGCCGATGATCAGTCGGGTGGCCTGTTCCCCATGTTTTGCTGCCACTCTGTTACTAATTCATTCCAAATTAAATATAAGTGTTAGGTACGGTATGTTGTTATTTAAACTGTTTGAAAAGCCCTGTATAAATAGTAATTTTTCACTATGGCGAAAAGCGGGTTTTCTGTGCTCGTTTCAGTTTCACGATTGATATGGTTATTTTACGTAAATTTAAAAGCCCTGTATAGTAATTTTTATCACTAGGGCGAAAAGCGGGTTTATTATGGGTAAAAATGGCGCAAATCAACAGAGGACAAAAATTAACATGTGTTGAGCACTCTTTTAACTATTTAACCTTGTTGGCTGTAATAAATGCCACCTTTTCGGACTAATTCAACACCAACTGACTAATAGGCCAGAAAATGGCTGTTTAGCATGCTGTCTGATGAAAATGAGCAAATGTTTTTCGTGTAATAAACTGCATATCCATACGAAATACCAAATTGTTATTCTTCAGTTGACTTTGAATATTGATACAGTATTAAACAGTAAATGTAATAATTATTAACACGAACCAGTGGCGGATCCAAGGGGGGGGGCACGGGGGCACGCCCCCCCCCAGACGGACAAAAAATACACTATATAAAAAGGAATAAGACCAAGTTGAATGCTCGGAAAATCTAGTATATTTATTTAATTATAACTTACTTTTTTCCACCTATCTCAATGTTTGTTTTACATATATATGGTCATTGGTCACAGATAAAATAGTCTCATTTGCCTGTGAATTTTATACTACTATTTCAATTGCCGTCATTGCGTCATCGTCATAGCAATGGGCCGCGCTGGTGCGTGAGTAAAGGTTCTCGGAGAGTGGAAAAAGCTTCTATATTCCTCCTTTTGGACGCGGGTATTGCTAACACCATAAGAAAATCCGCCAAATTAAAACGTCTAAAACGTATTAGTTATTATTTATGTTACAGTAAAAACGATTAAATTTGTGCTATTGTGTTGCCTGGCCGGCTAGCAGACGACGGCAGTGAGCGTTCAGCGCTGTTACGGCGCTCATGAATTCTTCATCCTACCGGTGCCCTGCACAGCTCACAGCCCTTAGTACTCTGTCTGTAGGTCTACTGCCCAACCTACAAACGATGTAGTTCTCTCTTATCATGCTATTTGAAAAACGCCATCATAGTGATTTTTTTGTACAACTATTAAAATGAAACCAGTAGGCCTACATAGGATGTTTTCAAATGAACGGATTGTCTTCATGGCTTGTTCGGAAAAGATACTTTTAAAAATCATATAGGCCCTAAAAGTACTCGATGCATCACCCGAAAATTTTTTCAAAAATACAAGTCAGCAACAGTGAAAATATTATTAATTTTTGTCTACTGCCACTGAGCGGGAATCCACGGTGAAAACACGAAATCCTAGTATGATAAGACAAATCGAAGTAACAGTGAAATTATTTCTTGTGATGCTACTGGTACTTCAACCTGCAAAGCAGACGCATCATGAGTGAAATCCTCAGTGCCAACACTGTCATCATCGTATGTTGTTTATTTATTAGTAGTATTATGGCTCAGATCGAGAAATTTAGAGTTGACTCAGTCCAATTCCAGAAGCTCTTGGAAATAGTAAACAGTGGGTAATCTACAAGGTCGGTAGAGGAAAAGCATAACTGCTTTCTAAAGGTCTGTGGTTGAACTATTTTTTGTGTTCCGGATATGAAGTGTGAAAACTAAAACGGAAGTCAAGTTACGTTATAATATTTACCATTATACAGCTGGTAGAAAAGTAGAACGAAGCAGTGTTTCTACGGGTCGTGTACGATACTTACATCATATTACTCTAATTTACATTTGATTTATTACTTAATAACACAACATGTAATAGTTATTAAATTAAAAAATTATCAACCAAGATAAATATACAACCATAAATTCTACCATGGTTTACTTTGAAATTCTTTATTTTAGTAATAGTTGAGTCAAACAATTTCCAACACAAAAGAGAAATGTGCTTTTTCCTGCAGCGTTGGCAACACTTGTGTGTAGCAAAGAGTAAAATGTTGATTTTTAACACATTTTAAAATTGTTGTTTTTTTGGTGGCGACAACCACTGTCGCAGAAATTGGCATCATTGGTCTTATGGAATGTAGTTCACCTGTGGCCTTACAGTCATCTTGGGTAATATATAGCATAAAATTTCGTCTTTTTAAATAATATAATAATAAGCATAAAAATGATTTCCCACTAAAAAGATTTCGTTCACTAAATTTCATAACTGCTTATTTTTTTAACCATTTTATCCTCAAATAATCACAATAGGCCTAATATTTACGTATAGGCCTACCTATCAATAAATTACAATTAAGTTACATTATAACTTACTGAAGGAAAGTGAGGCCTATTATTATGTTAGATTGATTTAATTTATAAATAGTGAATGAATAACTAGTGAAATCGTGAATTAAACCCAAGCAACCTTAGAAAAATAACTCATTTACACCTAATGTAAATATTGAACAGTATGAGAACTAAACTATTCACATTATTTATATGATTCAGAATAAAATGGATTTTTACACGTTTTCAACCGTACACGGGAAACCTCTTCCAAATAATCCGTGGAAAGATATTTTGAGATATTTTGCGCCTTTTTATAGTGCTTTCGCGGGCTTTGGGGGTCCTCTACAAAAGATTTCATGCTGTGAACTGAGCCCCCCCAAAACTATTTCCTGGATCCGCCCCTGACACGAACAAGCAACGAATTGAAGGCAAATCTCAAATTGACCATCGGCGCATCTCGACCCTGCCTCCCGAGAGACCCAAACCAACCATCGGCGCACCTCAACCCTGGTTTTTATGATCCTGACTGACCATCGGCGCACCTCGACCCTGCCCTGACGCTCTAACCCCTGCGCCACGGGAGCTATGAGAATGGAGGTTCTTATTTACTACTTAGCCATTTTTTACTCGACCTCCGTGCAGAATTTCGTTAAAACTCAAAAATTTAGCCCAAATGTGAAATAACTTACTAATTGACGTTGAACGTTTATTTGACGTGAAATAAATATTCTGTGCTATGTGGGTAAACAAAATATTTGGTTGGGAATACAAAATTTTATAACCAAACCCATTTTGTTGATCCAAACCATTGGTTTTGTTGGTTTGACCTATTAATTTGGTTCCCTCAACAAAACGAGGGCAACAAAATAAGTTTTGTTGCCACAACAAAACATTTTTTGTTGGGAATACCAAATTTTATAACCAAAACCATTTTTTCATCCAAACCATTGGTTTTGTTGGGTTGACCAATTTATTTGGTTACCTTAACAAAACGACGGCAACAAAACAGTTTTTTCAGTGTAACAAGTTTCAAAAATAAAACGGACACCATCAATTTAGAATTAAATTGCAAAACTTCTCACTTTGAGGATACTCATCCTTTTCCCCTAACTTGTGACCTAGTCTTTCTGATAAATGTCTTATAATTCCAACCGCGAAAAGTCGAAAGTAGTGAAAAATTATCGTGTATTTTGGGCAATGGCCAGAGCGGCGCGGCGCGCCTGCCCGCCGTCACCGATTTGTTACAAGTCTGCTTTACCGAACCGCTGAGACCGCTCTTATTTATGAATTTGCCAACAAGTCAAATGAAATTAGCGGAGTCCCCAAATATATCAGGATGTCCGGCACCGATTTGTAAAGCAGAAGATTTGTGGCGAGGACAGCTCCACCGGTCCGACATCGATTCGCTACGATTTACACTCTTTTCTCGTGTTGGGATTAGTACCTGGGGGTACCAACATTTGCTCCGTAAACTTATACAATTCTTTCGTTGTAAAGATCTAAATCACAAACACTGGAAAACCGATCATTAAAAGGATGTTTCTTCTTTCAACCTGAGCTCGTTCGCTTCACACACTAGCTTTACAGATTTGTTTATTGGCCTAAAAGTGCTGCAATATAGTACCAATTGAATGTACTTCATTATTTTGGAACTGTAACGTGAGAATATTTTTTGCATTATTTTGCTGATTTCACTGCTCACTCATTCAATCACTGTTGTCGTTTGTTTACAATCTTAAATTGAAAGTCTACAAATTGCTTAGTTGTGTTGTTATTTTACATATCTAAAGAATCATATTTAATATTATGAAGTACGATAAAAAGGGAAAGTTTGTTTATATAATAGCAAAAACATTGATAGACCACATAGTAACTGGCTTCAGTGTAAACCTCATGTTATATTCAGCACACGGGAGATACCTAGGCATAAACTAACTGTTTTAGGCAATTCTTTATTATTTGTTCTTAACTTCATAAGACCAATGTTGGAAATGTTATAGTTTGAATTGAAAACTCTAGGAAAGGTAGATATTTTCTGGATTTAAATAAATATTATCTTTATAGCAAAAACTACTCTATCTCTTAAGTTTGAAGAAAATCGTTAGTACAGTTTTTTACATCAGTGTGCAGACTAATATACTGTAAAACTTCATTCGTATTAGGGTACAGGATTACAGTAAAAGTATTCCATTTAGTTATTAAATTCTATGATAAACATGTTGGGTAGTGGCTTTGATTTCCTATAATGATTGCTCTTCTAATGTTGTGCTAATTTTTGTGGTCGGTAAAAAATCTTAACAAAACAACCACTGTGCTGTTCAATAAACTATCTTTCCCCTTGACATTTGTTTAGTGATGTGTTCCAGTACGAGTCCCATCTTCGGAGTAATATTTATAAACGAATTGCACATTTTCAGATTAGAGGCATACAAAAATAGCCGAAGATCCTATATCAAGCACCATTATAAACCACTAAACAATATGCCATCCCATATGAAATTAAAGTTGAATAATATTAAACAATTTATGAACAAAATAATAAAACTTAAATTTTCCATTAAAAAAATTACACATATTTCAAAAAGGCGAAACAATTCAACTCTGGATTACAAAAGAATAACACTGAAAAACGCAAGCGTGTTTAGAGTGAAACAAATGTTTCACCATCCGTCTGTTCTGATGAGTGCTCCATTTCTCTGAGGATATCAAGAGCCTGATGACCGTTTATGTCGCAAGCGTTGCTCGCAGCCGACGCTGACCTACGAGATCACAATACGTTCGCAACTCGCGCAACGCGCAACGCGGGCCGCCGATTGCGCAAGTCAGAAGATACAAGTGATACACGATTACAGGGAGGCTCCGTCCATTTTGAGTTGATAAATAGCTTTCATTGGCTTAATTGTGGCCGGTTCATCAGCGGGAGGGGAGGCATTAGCGGGTTACGACGCTACGGTCCCATTCAGAGATGGGGGCCCGTACTACGCGCCGACACCGGTGACGCAACCGGCGACAGGTTGTCCGTTCTGGGTGGTCATTATCTTTTGCTAATTTTCATTTAAGTTTTTTCAAACTGTATACAAAGTAACTTCTCGCTCTAATAATTTTGCGCATAGGTTTAGGGGGTCAATTAGTTAAACTGTAATACAATGACAGGAAGAGTGTTTTGTAACGATGATAAAAACTGTCCTTCTTCATTTTATTATTTACTTTTGAGATAATTTATGATAACGAAGGACATATTTTTCATCTATAAAGGAAATCTATAAATTATTCGAGTTTTATGCATAGTATGCCTAAGTTTGAAAGAGTGAACCAAAGAGTGAACTCTTGTATAATACAATAGTTTTACTCCAACATGAATAAAGGAGTTATTAACCTGTCTGAGAGCTGTGCCAATTTAGTGGACAATACCTTAATAAGACGAGATACAACATTCGAATCCTACATAGGTGTTAAAGAATTGTAAAGAAAATCTCGTATTATTTAAAACACTGCAATAAATATCATTGATTAATATATATTGTTGTTATCACGCATATACGTTACTTATTGAGTATTATAAGGTAAGTTTTAAAAACTAAAAATGCCCCAAAAACTAAGAAATACTAATTAATATTGATCATGTCTCCAATACAACTCCACTTCATGCTTCCTCATTTCTTGTTAAAACAAAGAAAAAGATTTCTTAAAAACACACGAAAATTCCAAAAAGTTTTCAACTGCCAAGGTCACAAGGCGGCAGCGGCAGCGCGAATCGCGCGTGCTCCCCGCCAGTGATCACTAGGCTTGCGTGTCCAGAGCAATATGTCACCAGAATTGATGACGTCATTAGCCAACCACTAACCCGATTGAAACGGGGAAAGCAGCAGGATGTAAAAATCTAGTTGTGGAAGAATAATTCCTCGCAGCATCTCCGCGGACACTGACGGCTGAGAAGTTGTGGACATTAATTCGGGAGCGAAACTGGAGTAACTTCCCGCGCCGCTTTCACGAATTTCATGCGACATCAGTCCCACTAGCGCTAATATGATAAATTAAATCTTGTCGTTTAAATGTTTTTTATCTGTACTTTTCCACACTATGAAAATATTTACCAAGCGCAAGAGATTGATGTTAAATTTTGTATCAAGTTTTCATCAACAGTATCATGCACTACAGTATTAAATAAATGAATAAATAAATGAATAAATGCTTAAGGTGTATATGATAAATTTTATCATATACACCTTAAGCTTTTTTATTCCTTTAAAATAGTGCATGATACTGTTGATGAAAACTTGATACAAAATTTAACACCAATCTCTTGCGCTTGGTAAATATCTTCATAGTGTGGGAAAGTGCAGATAAAAAACATTTTAACGACAAGATTTAATTTTAATATGTGTTCATTACTAAAGGGCAAGTGTGATGAATCAGATGATGTGTAGCTTTGGTACTGACAAAGACCAGCAGATTCATTTGTAAATATCGATAAGTAATAAAACGCTCAACAAACAAAGACATCTGGATCTAGTTTCAAATGACCTTCAAAACTCAATTAGGGCCCAGGATCGAAAAGACAATATTCGGACTTAAAATATTTAACGTAAAAAAATTCAAAATACACTTTTATGTTCGTACTGTTATACGTATTTTTTCGTCTATAGTTTTTGAGTCAACACCACTTTTCAAACCTAAATCCCTTAAAATACAGCAAGCTTAAAAACAACAGACAGAATGCAAGTTTTTGTTTTGCCAAACATTTGTTGCATGATGTCACTCCTCCGATTGTGTCCCAATTTTCGTCTTCATTTCCAAAAGTAAAAAGAGAACACCTGGAACCTCCAATTGGAATTAAATGGATGCAGATTTATCTCCAGTCATGTTGGTTTAAGGATGCGAGTTTGGAAGGTAATTGGGTCCTAATGCAGCCGCTATCATCCCATTATAGCTGGGGCTCTTCCGAACGCTCTATTTAGAGAGAATTCAGTTCTTCAATATCGCTCAACGAGCCAAATTGGGTATTCCAAACCCCCTGTTTGCGGTCAGATGTGAAGAATGCTAAATTGTATGGTAGAAGAATTGAGTCGAGGACACCATCATCCTCTACAACTGTCATTCTTACTTGAGCGCAACAAAAAGAGCAAGTAGGGAAGTGTTGTGCAACATAGTGATGCTGAGTAATATATATTTAATAGTGAAAAGCGACCGCAACGCTGCCAGTGGGCGGAGGCTGAAGCTCATCCGAGGCAAAAACAAGCAGAAAACAACCTTGAGAAGTGGATCAGAGAGAAAGTGGAAGAGTGGAATCGAGATTGTATCATTAGCGGCCTGGGGGGACCGCTTCCGGTCAAACCACCAGCTTCCGGCCGATCGAGCGAAAATACAAGGATGACGACAGAGTCGCTTGTAAACTCCTCCTCATTATGTGTAGAAAGTAAGTGGAAGAAGGAAAATCAGGAGGATGAATATGGAAGATTGACTCTTAATACTATTTGGTACTTCCGTACTTTCAACAGTAAAATTCTGTTCTAATCTCACCCCAGCAAAATGAATTTGGGTTACAAATGCATTTAGATGCTAAACATCGTGAGCAATTTTTCAAGCAAATCTTTCTGATTGTTGTCAAGACAAGACATTTTGGCACCATTAAATCAATTGTGATCTTCAGAATCTTGCTTGATTGCTAGTTTGTCCTATCGCCCTCAGTTCATCAAGTCAATATTGTAAACTTTTTTGAAAGCTTTTATTTGTTCACGCAAAGTTTACATTTTAAATGTCTATAGAGCCATATTTTTTAAATAATTCGCCAAAAACATATTCTAACTATTTTCAACTGTAGTTGAAAATAAAGGATATTTTGTTCACAAAGTTACTAAAAGGATAAAATAGTGTCCACATTATTTTGAAATTCCTTTGATCACTTTGTTTAGAGTAAATACTAACAGACTACTTTATTTTATAACTGATTGATACCATTTCTACTTATCTCTGAACTGATCAATACCATGAATTTCAATTAATGTGCAATTCTTTATTTTAGAGTAGTAAAAAAACAAATTAAATTTAAAACTAAACCGATAACTTCGATTTCAAAATCAAATGTAATTTTTTCCTCTTCCAGTTCTTTTACGGTACTGGAGCGAATGAGTCACCGGATGAGTTTACAAAGGACTGTATCTGCCATATGTCCCCTTGGATGCAAGCCAGTTCCTTGAACTTTTACGAATGTAAATTTTTTCACATCCGAGCATGTAATTAAGATATTAGGCAGGTCGTCCGCGGCCAAGGTCGTAATAATCGACAGCTGCCGAACTGTTGGTTGATTCTCTGTAATTACTTACAATTAAGTTACATTGCAGAATAAATTAGTGCTGCAGATAGGGCCAGTCCTTGATCCTTGGTTCGATCCCCGTTCAAGGCCGTACCCGGTATTGTGCTCTAGAAAGTAATTTAGATTATCGGCTTCATTTATTTTATGCGTTTCATTAATTAATAATTTATATAAAGCTACGATTGTTTATCTCTTATGCCGTTAGAGATAGCGATCCTCAATTGGATTGCTGTTCCAAGGGGGATTTAGACACCTCCGATCCTTGAACTTTGCAGGATTACAATGTGACTAACTGTTATTGGTACACAGAAATGGATCGGTAAATTTACAGTGTTAAAGTAATGCCAAGAAATCATCACCAGTCTAAGGTAGGATTTTTTGATAGTAACTTTTACTGTTATTATTTGTGGGAATCTTGTTTTATCGTATTATTGTAATATTTTTTCTGAGAAAATGGACTGTAGACTGAACAACACACTAACTTTCTTTGAACTCATGACTATAGTTCAAAATTAATGAGTGGTCGAATTTTGGATTTCAATTCCATCATTTTCCTACCGTTCCCCCGCTGCCAAAAAAAAAAAAAAAAAAAAACAATCAATTACTGTCATGGAACAAGCTGTTCAAGTCACTTACTGCAATATTATGCTTTCTGTAAAGGAATAATTTTATATTGACGTTGATGTTATATTGATGGTTGTGCTCATAATGGTAATTAGGAACAGTAGCTCGATCATCAGTGGTATTATATAGTCTGAACTTCAAAGGTAAAATTAAAATAAGGGATGATTATTTCGAAAAAAATAAGGCGATTCTGAACCGTTGTAAGGAAATATGTCACCCGTTGGAAAAAACAAATTTTATCGTTCGACTGAATATTACTTTTGAACGGACTGTATAGTCCGTAAATTAATACGATTTCGCCATGTACGAAAGAAAACATGATTTGTAACAGAAATTTTTGTTTCTAAATTGGATATTACGAGATATTACGAGATATATGGATACTCGTATATTAGTACTTGCATATTGTGTCAGGTGTAATATTTTTACCTCAATATCCTAAATCCCCATGACTCTTGATTCTTTTATAAAAAAGTACCAATATTTTTTATTGGATTACAATGTAGTATTTGCTTTGAACATTCCGCTTTCACAGTTTTCCTCCGAAACACCCGGTATTACACTTGCGCTCGGCAATTCCCACCCGGGGAATTTGTCCCACGAGTTCCCGAGAGGCATTTTAAGACGCTCATTCATCAGCGATTTCTCCGCATGCCAAAAACGAACAGAGAAATATAATTTGTCCGGTAAAAGTGAAGAAGACAAATGGAGTCGGTGGCGAATGTAATTAGGCAGAAGTGGCTCGGGTCCCGGTAGCCCGGCCTCTGCCGCTCCGGGGGACGCTCCGCTCTTCCTGTGACGGTAAATGGTCCAAAAATTAGTTCCTGATTGTCAAGGAAGATTCCGTCTCCAGGCGTGCGTAACACGGCACGGCACGGCGAACCGCGGTGACGCAATTTTACGCACCGCCTTCTAAACGTCCCCGAGGTCTTTGTCAGATTGTCTTCTTTTAGATGAGTTTCCAATATTTGTATTAAAATCCAATTCTACCGGTTCTTGAGACATGTGCTACTGAGATTCAAATGTTTATTATCAGTGGTTTAATATTTCAGGATTTCTTTGTAAAGGAGGTATTTTAAAACGAAACAAAGATAATATGCGACAATAATTATACAGTATTACGTTAAACAGTGTAATATTTTACTTCAATAATTCAAATAACTTAACACGTTCGCGTCGGCGAGGTTTTTGCTCGCTCGAACCTCGTCACCATCCTGAAAGTAAAAATTGTAAAAACGACCGTAGCACCAGCACTGTCCAGTAAAAACCTACCGTGATCCCGAAATACATTATACTATTGAGCAGTGCTGTGCAAAGTTTCAGATTTCTAGCTCAGATCCTGGCTTAAAAATAAATCATATTGTAAAGCAGTGCAGCTTGGGAGCGATCGCACCCATCAGGATGACATTAGGGGTCCGCGTGGGACCGATCGCTCCCATGCCGCCGCGAACTTGTTAAGGGAATTGATATTTTTATTGAAGTCGAACTTAAATTAGTATATTTTTTATTAGTTAACGATATACATATTGAAATCAATTTATTCCTAACAAAAAATTAATTTTATTTCAATTTAATTTCCGATTTAATAATCGAGAACGGTTAAGACAAATTGTTCGAAATAATGTTTGGAGAAATAAATATTATTATTATTATTATTATTATTATTATTAATGATGAATTATTTAAAATTAAGATTTTAATCATTGAATGGACAAAAAAAATTAAAAGAGACACTTTTAACAATCATTATCTTTTACTATTTGCTTCTATTCCTATAAATTTTTATCCCCAAAATTATTTATCATATAAACAAAGGAACTAACCCTTAAACTTCATGAATTATTTTTAATTCACCTTATGTACACCGGTAATGATACAGAAGATACAACTTTTGTTACGTTACCTGCATACGTCAAATCAGAAGAAAACGAAAATTATATTTTGTGCTAAGTTACTTTTATTTATTTATTTATTTATTTATTTATTTATTTATTTATTTATTTATTTATTTTTTATTATAATGTACAATATCAAACCGTAGGGTAAAATATTTTTATTTCAACTTTTCATTAGGTATTTTACTGTTATTGGACTAGTTGAAACAAATAAAGCTTGATCTACTGTTAGATTAATGCATCTGAAGATATATTCAACCATAAAGATTACCTTCGTCCATACACCCGACGTCTGTCAGCTAGCTGGAGGATTAATTCATTATACTGACATGAAATGAATCATCAGTCCAAGGATATACTAGCCTCTTCCTCTTGAAGAGGCCATAGCTAGCCTATAAGTAAGGTCTTACAGCGTAGAATAAATTGTAAAAAAGTATTTTAATTGTTATTCTTTTTTACAAATTTATGAATACTAGTAAACGTGTTGCTCGAAATCGAGCAATTTATTTAATACAATACAAATGTTACTTTTATCTCTAAATCATTGTCGTCCGACCAATCCAATATTGTGAATATCTGCAATCACCAAAACTACTCGTGTTTACAGCTGATTATTAACAGATGTTTAAAATGCTTTATTCAATCCCAATGTTATTTAAATGGGAAATTTTGAGATTTCAATGGTGGATAACGCCTTTATTTTCCGTCAGATTCTCATCAGTTTTTGGCGGAAACAACTACAGACCAAGCCCTATACAACGACACCAAAAACTTGAAAATCGGTTGAAAATTGTAGGAGGAGTTCTCAAGACAAAAAAAACCCCTTAGCGTATTAAATAAGTATAGATTATTTGAGAATTTTATATTAAAATTTGAACATTGAGTAATAAAACATTAAGCCTCAATATTCACAAATAGTCATGTAACTACAAATATTACAGTAATGAAAATTATTTACACGCTGAAAATTATTTCATAGTTGGGGGGGACAGGGTGTATCCATTTGCCCCACGGTTTCGGGCCCATCTCAAAACAGGACACTTGCCCCACGGGGTTAACAGTCAGAAAAAATGACCGCTAAGAACAGGACACTTGCCCCACCAGAAGAGAGGGCGGTACAGCCCCTCCCCCAACGGCCTGCTGCCCTCTTAAGTATTCACATTAATTCTATCAACATTAATTAAAATTGAGTAACATGAATTAAATTAAAATTAGCTAAAAATTTCCTTCGGATTATTTTTATGAAACTTACTTTAGTATTTTTCATAGTATAAGACATATGTCTATAAAACTAGCAGATTGTGAATACAGTTTGATGTTTTTTTGCATCACCTTTTGAAATCTAATAATTAATTACAACTTAAACTTCAGCTTTAACTTAACTTTATTTATTTTTAAAACGTATCAGACATTAAAGGTAAAATGGAACTTTATTAAAATCTTTTTAAGGTGAAAAATTTTATATTGAATATTTTTCATACGCATCTAAATAGTTTTCTTTTTTAATAATATCAGATATAACAGCCGTTTTAACATGGATTTTAGGTTCTCTTACTGTTTAATCCTTCTGTTTTACCATTGGTTTTCACGTTATAACGACCGATGCACTAAACATCATAATATTAAACCAAGTGGACAGACAACATTCCACATGTCACATACAAATGACACGTCCCAATTATTGTATTTCTTGGAATCGACGAGTGTTTGCGGCTCGTGTGTGGTGTATATAGAGCGGGGGCGTGTGATCCTTGGCCGGCTCGCCTCTAACCCCGGATTCCGACTGTCCAGTGCCGGTAACGCGCAGCCGCAGACACGCGCATATCACCTATCGGCTGTCTATCACGACACGGACAACGCGCCGACGCGCTATCTGTCGTGAGGTGGCGCAACCTCGCACTCCGATGGGGTAAACTCCGCACCGCCGCGCCGAGTGAGACATATCCACGACCACAGCTCCATAGCGAATAGTCAATGCCCGATCGGAGACGCTTGACATTTATTAATTATGATGTCAGATCGGTTGCAGCGGAAAATCTGCGGTTTTCCACACTGCGAAAAACCATGTTACGCTTGGAATACCGCTTTGTTGCGTTAAATCTGTTATGTTATCTATAAAGGTTTCATGCTGCATCGAGCGACTTATCCACCCATAAGGACATAAGAACAATGTTAAATTTGAAACATAACTGTGAATTTGTTTTTCGTGTTCTTGATGTCATTTTAAATGTTACCACAGTGTCTTTCATTTGACGTGATTGAAAATTATTTAAAAGATTATCCACTCGAATAACAAATAAAAAACCAATGTACATTATCACAATTTTGAAATCATGTTAAACCATTTTTAGGAGGTATATTAAAAACTATCAAAGTTACATGAACCACCATACCATTATTGTGAACATATTCTAGTTTCATGCGAATCCGATGGAAGATTATTGAAGATAAAGTCTTTCAAAGACACCTATAATTAACAGAAGGGATCCCCATTATTGTTATGGGACTAAAAATCAAGATCTCGGAGGTTGCAGCGAACAGAGCAATGAAGAAATCGTGCTAATTTGCAGTTCAAAGTTTGAACCGCTGCAATATATCTCTTAAGGCTTGTAAAAATGTTGGAATATCAGCGGATGTGTACATAATCTTGATTTCAAAACTCTCACCTTTTATTAAAATCAAGCTGTAATTTAATGACTATACATTCGTAAATCCCCAAATTCTGACAATTGTGAAACCTTTGTCCGGTGAATACCCCATATACCACCGAGACCTGGAAATACAAACAGGGCGGCGAGAGATTTATGAAACATTAAGCAATATGTCCTTTGACCGATTCCCCTGATGGGACATCGCATAAACCTGTCAAGGCAATCAAACACCGTGAGATACGATACAAACCCGCTTTATAAATTACAGAAGGTGTTAATTCAAATCTCCTCCTCGGCCATAACTCCGGGTCCATTGTGCGGCTCGGACCAACACAAAACACTTTCGCACTCGCTCGCACCTACTCCCACAATGTTGTTAATTGCGAGGCGTTAATTTATCTCCACTCTCAAACCCGCTTCGTTAAGAGGGTCAGAGTTCAACCGATAATCGGTCAGTTAACGCGGATTTGACCTATCGGATGCTACCATTAGCGGTTCTGACGTTTCTGGAACGCGCTGTATCTCGATGGGTTTTTAATATTCACAGCCCACAAGGCCGCTCTAGTTATGCGGACGGCTTTATCGCCCGATAAAAGACAGTCCTTCGCAGAAATGTCTCTGTTAGAGGGTATAAAATGTGAAGGACGCACGTCAGAGTTTATGTAATACCATTGTGTAGGCGGTTGAGCAACGCTTCTTTCTCGATTTAGAGAATTCTTTCATGATTGTTGTGTTTGTATTGGTCTAAAGTAATGGAACACCGTAAATGAATGAAAGTGAGTGTCAGTCGCTATAGTAAGTAACAAGTTTGCTGCCATTAATATTCCTACAAAACATGTTTTCTAACAGCCTTTAATACCAGTTTTTAACACAAGTCAACACCATTTCTTTTAGCCTTTGTTGTATACCTTTCCACCTAGATGATAGATTTGTCTGAAAGTAATTGATTTACAAGAAGTAACTCAGTTTAGTAGGCAGAACTGAAAAAGTTTAAACCTTATGGTTCAAGATTATGTAAAGCATAAATATAAGCCCCAAATCGGTCTACGCATACGCCATTCATATTAACATGACTGGGACGGTGGCGTTGTCCTGCAATCCAGATACTTGGAGGTCACGAATTGTGGACAGTTATAATCGATGGCTTGTTGATGCGATTTTCCCTAGTAGGGATTAACGTCCGCCCTAGTGAACATTAGTTCATCCATAAAGTCCATCCGCATAATTACTAAAATTCGTATATATGAGGTCGAAATTGTGGTTCGGATCCCACGTTAAACTGTAGGTCCCTAAATATACCATTGGCTGTTGGGCTATTAATTAACAGTCCTGTCTAAGGAAAATGTCGGCTTTAGTCAGTAACAAGACTACAGGATCGTTTCACATCATACACTCATCTCTCATTCATATTCAGGTTAAAATACCCACTATGTGAGGTTCCTGTTTCAAAATAGTGATATAGTGATATAGTGATAAATAATACTATAGTTTACATAAAATATATGTCAGAAGAGAACCACGGTTACAAACAAGGATGCTCGAAGAGCTGGCACGTATGGCATTGCTGTAAAAAAGAAACCATAAAATTACTTGAAATGCAACATTGTAACAGTTTAAACACTTAGCAAGTTTCATTTTAACGCCTTGCCGGAACATTTTTTAGTAATACATTAGACCAGAATATCACTTAGCAGTTTCAAGCAGTGCTCTAATATTGTTAAATTTACGTGTTGGACATAGTATTTTTTGTAAATATTATCATTAGTGATAAACATTCACAGGTTAGGATTGCCAGCAGGATTGAACTATTAAAAGTCAAAATTACAATATCTGAGAGAGAGTTGAACCCTCAAAACCCTTCACGACAGAAGCCTGGATAAATGCAAATATAAATTAACCTACATATACCTAATGTTAAATGTTAAGACTAATGTTAAATGTTAAAAGTACATCTCATTGTAAACCCATTTCAGGAACCCTTAAAAACTGACTGCTCCATCATTTTATGCATTAGAATGTTTGGTTTATATTAAAGTTAATTTAGATCAGTTTCAAACCAATAGTTTCAAACAATGTAATTTCCATAGAACTATAAATTCAACTTTAGAGGTTGGTAAAAGAATGTTACATGAACATGTAAAGAATCTTAATCCAAATAAGTATAAGGAATTTTAAGTCAGTTTTTGTTAAATCTATCCATGTACAAAGTTTCTGAACTTAATGAATACTGGGACTCTTTAAGTAGACGCCATCTTGACTGAAGTTTTACTGTTTGTTAAATGTATCATTGTAAGTCTTGTCTATCTGTATTGTTAAGTACTGACGATGCACCTATTTTTAAGGTTACATTGTAATCATGCAAATGTTATGTGCAAATGGTATAGTTGATTTTGATTTTAGATTTTTACTCTGACGCTGCATTTTTCACTTCTGATGCTGCTGAAACCATCGAACAACGAGTGAATCCCGAGCGCCAGCGCCAGCAGGTGCCGACACCATCAGCCCAATCTGCCATTGTAGAGCACCGATCATCAATCTATGACGTCACAGCATAATGGTCTCTAATGATCGCCGATTGCGCGATCCCCTCTCGTTACCAGGCTTGTCTGGTTACGGTTACGGTTACGGTTAGGCCCGGGCCACATCACATTGACAGCTCCGATCCCGACGTTTCACTAGTGGTCTCATAAGTCGCTAACTAGGAGCTGATTGATGAGGTTGTGTGCAGCACAGCGCACACAACCTCATGGGGTTTGTGTTGGAGCACCCTGTGTGCTCCTTGCGGAAATATCAGGGATTAAAAGGGAATCGGGTTACATATGACATTTAAGTCTAAATGGGAGATACCAAGGGGAGTTACATGCAGTTCTCAAGTATAGCTTTAAGTACATGAAATTAATGGGATTGCCGCAAACTCGAATCCAAGAAATAAAAGATCGGAAATATCAGGCAAATAAATTTTGTATTAAATATATTACAAAAATTTTAAAATGCAATAGCCTCCGATATTTTTTAAGTTGTGGGCAATTTCATTTGGGAAGTTTTGAGAGTCATGATAAATGAAGTACTAACACTTTATTATCGATGAGAAAAGTTTCATTCAAGTTAACAAAGAAAGGAGGATACAAAACTGACCCTTTATAATTTTGTGTTCATTTACTTGTGCCCCTTCATGTAAGATGCGTAAGATGTGTAATTTAGTCACATCTATTGTTTGTTTGATTGGGATACGATGTTTGGGGTGCGAGTAGATCAAAATCCGTTATATGCCCTCTACGTTTTTCATCTGGAGTTACCTTGCGAATATTTATACAAACATCAATAAAAAAGTAACCTAACTAACCTTACCGGACAAGCCTAACCAAGGAACCACTGGATGTCCAGAAATGTAACAATGATCTAACGGAATAACCAAACATTAGTTTGGGTTAGGTTGCTTTAGTTACATTAGGTTTGTTTCGGTTGGGTTACGCTTGTTTTGGTTACGATAGGTTGGTTATGGTTAGGTAGGGTGGATTTTTGTTAGGTTAGCTTTGGTTATGTTAGATTGCTTGGATCAGGTTTTTATTAGTGGCATAGCCTACGCGCAAGCATTTTGCCCATTATGGCTTATTGCCTATTTTAAGTAAATCTCTCACTCAGCAAATGTACTATATACCTAACTAAAAACTTTACTTTTACATATATTTCATTTTTTAAGTTCTATTGCATTGCTTAAGGGTCTGCAGTACCTCCGACATCTTGATTTTTAGTCCCATAAGAACAATGTTAATTATAGGTGTCTTTGAAACACTTTATCTCGATAAAATTACATCGGATTCACATAGAACTTTCGAATATGTTGACAATAATAGTATGGGGGTTCATGTGACGTGGATAGTTTTTTTAATGAACCTCCAAAAAATGGTTTAACATGGTTTAAATATGGTAATAATGTACATAATTTTTTCTTCTTCATTCGAGTGGATATTTTTTACATTCATTTTCAATCGCGTCAAATGTAAGACATTGTGGTAACATTTAAGATGACATCAAGTTTGAAATTTTCAGACGAAAAACGAACAGTTATGTTTCGAATTTAACATTGTTCTTATGGGGGAAAATGCTGAAGTGGCGTAGGTACTGCAGACTCTTAACTGATGAGTATTTCTCGTTAGGCTATATATACTTGATAAATAAGATAGTTTTTTTTACATTTTATTTCATCTGGTTTACTGATTCGTCTTCCATTTCGTGAGTCTCCTCCGCGCCGCCGGCCAGCACCCACGAAGTCTCAACCGCAAATTGATGACCACCCCGTCATCGTGGGTCGACGCGTCGGCTGATGACGTCACGGCATGTCCTTCCCCTGACTGATGACTGTCACCCGGCCACATGCGGGTCCTCCCACAGACCAACCGACGATGGTGATGACGCCCTCGCCATGTACATACACCAACTACAAGGCCATCACACTTGTTTACATCCTGTTACCTGTTGAAAAGGTGCACATCTTTAGATTACATTGAAGTTTTCTTGTAGATTAAAGTTGGTTTCTTGAACCTCATACCTCCTCGTGTACAAGTAAAAATTAATTTTATTATTAAAAACAATCCTTGAACCTAAGGTAAGTTTATTATTTTACTTTTTTCGTCACTTAATTTTCATATTTTAATACTTTATATTTAAATGTATTAGAGCTGTAATGTAGTAACTCAACTAAATCATTATTAAGCTTCAAGAAAATCCATTTAAAACCCACGTCTCACAGTTTCAACATGTAGTTCAGCAAATTAATACTAGAGTGCAGCGCATCATCAACTGCATATTAAAACCTCAGCAGGAAGGCGTGTGAGTGCGAAGCGAACGAACTTGTCTTGAAAAGATACAAACCGTTTTGCACACGACATTCCAGGATAGGCTTAATTAAATGAAGATAATACAAATTATTTTAACTTGTACGAAACAACTTAAACATCCAACTACTGAGATAAAGTCGTAGCAATAATGAGTAGCAGTGGGTGAGCTGTGTAATGACCAACTAAACGATCACGGCCAGATATAATGAGCGGACAGGGCGGTGTTGGCCAAGCGCGATGTTTTGCGGCCCAATTGCCGGTTTTGTCTCCTCAAAGATCGATTTGGAGAAAGCCAGCCGCATTGCAATTACCTATTTTACTGGGGTTGGGCAACGGAGGCTGAAATATCAGTTCGCGCCACTGCCACGCACCATTGGTGTCGCTAGTGTAGCTCTACTATACCACCACTCCACGCTGTGCATATCGTCAGAAATCAGCAGAAACAATTTATCCAACGCATATTTATTTTTTCTACCACTGCATGGAAATAATCATATTGCCCACCAGTAAACCTTACGCAAAACAGTTCAATGCCGGTTTTCATTCCTTTCCCACTCTAGAGCGGCAATGTTCTTTACCGCATACGCTAAATCAAACAGCAGTTTAAAGTCAGCTGTTGTCACAAACCAAAACCATGCCACAGCTGTTGGTCATTGTTGTCGTTTAGTAATTACTTCTTTTTTAGTTTGAGGTTATGTTTGATAGTTAACAGCGTGTTCCAACAAAAACAAATAAAACATGATCTTAATGACATTTTATACAATAAAACATTTGATCTTTTATCTGTTATGTTGGTAGGAAAAATCTTATTTGTATTACAAACACAAATTATCATTGCCGCTCTCGAATTGTTGTGCCATCTACAATTCTCGAGTGGCAATGCGTACTTTACGCTCTTAATACACAAATAGCTATTAAAACATAGATGCCTCATGCACTTCACATGATGGGGTTATCAAAACATAACCGTGTTATACAGGGCGGTGGTAAAAGAACTCTATCACTCTAAGCGTTATTGAAATCAAATTTAAGAAATGAACTACTACATAGATTATTAGCAGGTATATTCCCGTTTTAGGTACACCAACTACAGTTCAATATGAGTACTATTAATGATCCTGCAACTGTTTGAGTAAAAATTAAGTGTTCCCTATCAGTTTTCCAGTGAAGTGTAATGGAAACAATTGTAATAACTCTCTCTCCTAAATTTATAAGATGTTAGTTGTTGGATGTTATTTTAGGCCTGTTACACACTTAAGTGGCGCATCTGCTACGCGGCGGCACGCTGCACGTGACTGCTATGCCACGCGAAAACCAACCAATACTTTTAAATGGGACCTTACATACTACAGTAGCAATAGAGGCGCTACTGTAAGCTTCCATTTAAAAGCATTGGTTGGTTTTCGCGTGGCGTAGCAGTCACGTGCAGCGTGCCGCCGCGTTTAGCAGATGCGCGACTTATGTGTAATAGTCCTTATGGTACAAACAACATGCATCCGATGACGTAATGTCTGGCGGGGTACCTGATGGATATGTGATTGGGTCTATTCCCCTTATCTATAGAATAAAGACGTTATCCCACCAGATACCTGTTATATGTGGCATAAAAAACATTTAAAAAGTATCATAGTAATTGTTTCCATCGCACTTGCTTGGCTAGTAAATGCAGTGAAAAACCCACTTTTCCAGGACAATAAAGTGTCTTGTAATGAACTGTAATTGGCGTACCAGGACCTTGCCCTCTTACAATATACCAATAATACCTAAGTTTTTTTTTTTCAATGTAATTTAAATACAATTAAAATCGAACGGTTCTGTTATAACAATATTTTACCTCTGATAGTACTTTTAAGTCTTTCAATGTCCATAGAAATGTTTGAAATCCATTAGCTAAACACTATCCAATAAAATTGTTTACAAATCAAAATCACCAGTTCAAAACTGACTGTGCCCTATATAATGTGGGGTTGTGCATCATTCTTGGCGTTGCATAGACCTACTCTCTGCAAGCCCTTCACCGCTTCCCCACTCCATTTTATATCACTGTTGTATATCTAGGTGGCTTTATGTCTGACCTCATGCAGGCCGAGTTTATGCGTACACGCAGTAGCTTTTGTAAATCATCCTCGGCCTCTACGCATGGCCGGGCAGGGCTTCCATCGCTGCGTGTAATTAAATATAGCCTATAACCACCGGCCTTCGTTCGGCGTGGCTACACATTTAACGATTCTATATATTACATTTATATGTTACAAAGAGTGTGTAATGGTGGAGTAAATTCATCATTACTGGATATTCCGTGAAAGTGCGTACAACGAATGAGTATACTTTGGATAATTGTTCCATTCATTCAATGCTGAAATCTTACATGTTTTTTAGGTTTTATGAAAAGAACAGTCAATGTGTTCCTTAAATAGAATACAGCTTATTATCAAACTATTTTGTTCCATCAAAATGGAGAAACCTTAAATTGCTTACTACTATGTTTATGTCAACTTGAGCTGAAAAGGGTTACGCTAACCTTTAAGCGACACCATTTTATTTTACTGTAATACAAGTTGTGTTGATTTACAATTTATAGCTATATCATGAGATTTGAACTATTTTTTTTTTATGATTATACTCTTTTAAAAACAGATTATCTATTTAAAGCGCTGTTTGTTAATAGAAAGTGTTAGCGCTGTTAAGCCCAAAGTGTGTGAATTCTCAGAGTAAATGACCTTGAATCCCAACATTCTCAAAGGGTCGCTAGATTTTCTGGTATACATAGGCTTTTTTATTATCTTTTGTCGGCTTCACTCACCTTATGACCTTCCGTGACTCGTCAAATTGTCGAAAAAACGCACAAAACACATAACACTGATTATCATCCCGAAGTTGCAGCCATTTGTCAACAATTTTGGCGAGTCCCGAAAGGTCATAAGGTAAGTAAAGTCCACAAAAGATAATAAAAATTGAATCAACCTCACCTATAATCAGATCATTCAGAAACAGTATACATTGGCTTGCCATAAGTTCCAGTATTTCGCTGTTTCCCCGGTCCAGGCCTATTTTACTTACAAAATTTTACATTCCAAATTCAACACTTTGTTTTGTATCTTAAAATAAATATTTTTTAGTATAACTAAAATCAGCATAGCGAAATATCGTGACCGGCTTATCCTTGATGATCATACAGTTATATTATCAGATTTATAATCTAGAATCTCAGTAAAACGTGATAGATGAAGGAGCAGTGCTTGGGGATACTGTAAGACAGAGCTTAGATACAGCAGTCAACTGAAAAATCGTTGGTTGAATTTAGAGTAGGCCTAAATGTGCACATTTACATCTTACTCAGAATTTATGGGAAAAATAAAGAAGATGAAATCGAAAAAGGTCTAATCAATAAAACAAGAATGGTTTATAACGAATGATTAATTCTTTTTCTCTCGATAACTGTAGATGTATCTTTTGTGCAATTTTTATAGTAATGACAAAACTAAAACTTGTAAATTAGACAAATTACTTAAAACACCGTCGCACTCTGATTGTGATAGATTAGATGAGGACATGCTCAGTTACAGACAAAGACCAGCTGATTCATTTGACAGGATTATTAGTTAGTAGCCCAAAGGATGCTGGGTCCAGTTTCGTTCCACGGAAAAATTCATGACTTTTCTCAGGATCTAACCGTCAACTTTGACATGTAGGTGAGTAATTTCACTGTATTTTTTTATAGTCTTAAGCCGCATCCGCACTGGCCGAACATGTTCGCCGAACAAAGTTCTTCCGAACATTTGTTTGTTCGTTGCTAACCTTTGAGAATGTAAATCATATGACCGGTTAATTGTTCGTTAATAATGTTTGTTGACTTTTGTGTTCGCCGAACAAGTTCGCCACGAATGTTCGCCCAGTGCGGAAGCGGCTTTACTCATTCAACAAATATTAATAATATGTTTTGACATTTTTACGAACTACAAGCACTCTGTAGAAACAGACATTGGTTGTCCAGGTTTGACTAAAAAAATAATGCGAATCCTAGATATACAGCATTCCCGGTCCGAGGACAGCCTAGACGGCGCGGCGGAAGGTGTTCCGTTTCCGTCTCTCTCTCCCATCCATCAACCTCCATCGCTCGTGCCGGCCCCGACTCCTAGTTACCCGGTATAAATTGTATTTAAATGGCGAATTGCAGGTGCTCGTTAATACGGTCCGTTTCCAGGAACATACACGGCGGAGGAGTATGCTGATAGATTAGTTCGTATAAGGTAGCCTTTTAACATACCCCACTTTCTGCACCACTATCTAATATCCATTCAATGGAGTCACTTAATCCCGGTCGACGGAGGTGGACTTCTGGATTTTATTGCTTCCGCTCGTCCGACGTCGGATTCATGAACTTACAAGGAGCGAGCGCTATGGCTCACATCGGGATGCTGGTTTGAATTGAATCCCCTCAGTAGTTGCGAGATGGGATTCAAGGAAGGAATGGTATGATTACATTCATTTCAGTAAAAAGCTTTGTCATCAGAGATTTTTGAATACCAAAGATTGTATCTTGAAAAAAACCATTAGGAGACCAAATTATTGTTCAATAATATGGGATGTTATTATAATATACTATAATATTTTTATGTGTAAATATATTAATAGGGACAAAACTCAACAGAAACAATTAATTCCTGATGTAATTTGAATGTCTATCTACATTAATCTTAGATTTTTATAACAAATCACAGTTACATTTTGGCAAAGAATTAAAAGAATTTAACAGTGTTAAAATTTCACCGTAGTCAGAGAACATAATGTCATTTTTCAACTGTATTCAGCTTATTTTAAGGTTTCTTTGATAATCTAAATGTATTACGGGAAAGCAGTAATGATTGGCAGTGAAGATGCCAAGCATAAAGATACGGACAAACTAGGGAACAGATTAGCATCATACCAGGGACTGTTCTGAAATCTGAAGCGGTGTTTGATCTCGCTATGATTAAAAGGACAGCTAAGGAATTAAAGGCAAGTTATTATACCCATATTCATAATAACATCGCTTACATTAATTACTGTATTTATAAAACTTTATATAAAACCAAAATGTAATTAATTGATTTACAAGTATTTAATCTATATTAAGTATCATTTTCAATGAATCTCGTTAATGTTACTAAAGGATCTCGCTATAGGAGTAAGTACGGATTTCGCTATAGGAGTAAGTAGGGCTGAAGTGTGATAGGCTATATAGGTATTTTAACTTGTACAACACCACATAACAGTGTCCTGAACTTTGAATTCACTGATATTGGATATCCTGAATCAGATTTATAAGTGGAAACAAATTCACTTAACCTTGAAACAGCAAGGTATTCAGCACTATCTAAAAGGCAAGCAATATTTCCTAGTCAATTCAACTATCAGATCGTATTAAGGACCCCCATAATAATTCAAGACTCCCTAAAATATCGTACCATTCTTGATAAACAGCGCCAAGACAAATGTGGTAGTCTGTAAACACGGAGCTCACATTTGTAAGGAATGATTGCACAAGTGACCCTCACAAGTGGGTGGGAGGAGGTGATTCCTCGATTAACCTTAGCCCAGGTCGGGGCCGCTGAGCAAAGAGTACAAAGCCGTGGTCTAGCCTTAATTTAATTAATTAATCAAACATTCACTGGGGACTTCAACGCGCGAGAGGAGGGAAGCTTGACTGCAAGGCCGCTTGTCATCGTATTTAGGGCTCCATTATGGTTCGACAGCGCCCTTCCTGCGAATCGTTTAGAAATGTTTGTCAGAGGTGACAGCTGAAATGTTAGTGTATTGCGAAGACAACTTGATCGACGTTGCCGCAAGAAAATGTCACAGGTAATGTGAGCTTATTTTATCAAGATTTTGATTCATTCACTTTTGCTTCTGGGTTATTCTGTCATATAGTTTTTAAACTTCAGTGTTTTATAGTTAATATAATAGAGGATATAATATTGTCAAACAACATTTATATACACTTTATTTATTTTTACAGAAAACACAGTGTAGCCTAGAGGAAACGTGCATACTTCATAGCTGTGATTTAAAATAATTTTACTTTCTTAAATAACACATTTCAATATTTTATACGTTGTAGTATGTCAAAGTTAGAACCATCAAACTATGTGAAATTGTATTTCAAACCTTACTTCTGAAAATCCCTATAGCTATACTAATGCATGTATTAGAACTGAAGTATATAACATATGCGTCATAGGCACTATATTTTTTGCAATATTGTATTGTTCAACACATTAATCTAGAAATATTCAATACGCCACATGATTTAGCAAAGAACCTCCTACAGTTTTCAACAGTATTAAATTGTTTTGATTTCATTGAATACAGCTCTTCGTTAAGTCGGTTTTGAAGTAAGTTGGTAAATAGCCATTCAAACGAAAGGAACTCAATCCCTAAATGATTGTTATTTCCCGATTGAGCATTGAAAAAGAAATTGAATTTCAAGTTTAGCTGTTGTAAAGGGTAAACATAATGCACCGGCAAAAGCCGATATCAATTACTGCCAAAGATAATAAACTGGTTAAGAACTGCATTAAAAGGGTATAAACAGTACAAATAATATTTATAAATTTTAATATTTTATTGACATCTCAATGTCTACTACATTGGTCGATGAAATTAACTAGTGTGAAATAAATATACTATGCACAACCTCAATAAACCCTAATAAGTACAGTTGTACTTCCTTTTCACAGTTTCACCTATTTATTTACGATAATTTCGGATGTTCCAGAAGGAAAACCGGGTGTCAGTGGTCCCTAGTCCCAGAATGGAGAATGCCTCCAGGCGTCCAGACTTCCTCAGATTACATCGCGAACTTCCAGACTGCTGACTGACATTTGGGAGGAACTTCCATAGTGATTATGACAGAAAGTAATGATTTCCATATGCATGTAATTCGAGCCGGGCCGGCGAGCGGAGACGAGTCCTTGACGGAGCCCGGATTGAGAGCGATAATCACAAGGAAACGTAACAAGATGCGGGAACAACGTGTGATTTGGCTGCGAGTCCGGCCCGCATAATCACCGGGATCAACGCTCCACTAAAAACTGATATAATTACAAATGGGCCAGTGTGCAAATTGCAGTGTTGCTTTGCGTTGCGCCGATGCTCGACTGATAGCGTCTGGGGGCTCTTCCTGCCCGGAGACTCCCCATCGCAAACATCAATTTTAGAGAATCCAACATTTTCACTTTGGTTCCTATTTTAACATATTTTTCGTGGTCTCTGCCTCCAGAATTGTTTTAATCTAGTCTACGAATAACAGTTAGACCTAACTAGACTCATGTGAAAACCTGGGCCATGGCTTGAATTGTTGACGGGTAGGTTAGCAACCTGTTTACACTATAATATTGTTAGATGAATCATTAAAATCTGCTACTTAATTCCTCTATCAAGCGATTTGTGATATGAGGATTAAAACACAGTAGGTCCAAAAAAATTAGGTTTTTTGACGATTGGGAATGTCAAAACTAATTATTCCGATAAACTTGATTTTAACCATTTTCTAGGAAGTACATTATCTCGATGGAAAAAAAACAGTGTCGGCATTTTAAAAGATAAATATGTAGGCCTATTTCATTAAAGTATGTAAATATAAACCTACGTCATTTTAATAAATTTTTAAAAACGTAGTGAGAATTTTTACATAAACAGCATGAAATAGGCCAGTAACTAGTTCAAAGATATTATGATATCTGGGTTTTTTAATCACAGTTATAAAATGTTTAAAGCTTCATTTAGAACTTGAATTAGTAGAATAAAAATCATATCTTCTACCCTCTTCATGAAGCCTGATACTATGGTTAATTTTCATTACTAAATTTATAACTGGTCAAGTACAGCGGTAAAAACGAAGATATGGTAAATTCTTTAAAAAAATAATCCATACTCACCTCAAAAGACCTACGTTATTAAATTAACTTTACATAATGTTTACTGTTGAAGTGTTTAGGCCTTCAATTTTTAAGTACTATGTAGTTCAGTGTACTCTACAATTAAAACATATCTTTGATCTTCTCTAAAATATATTTGACAAAAATGTTATTCACTATAACTAAGCCAAGTGAATAAAGGGCACTCACAAAATCATTTTTAAGTGCTGTTGTATAAAGTGAGCCATATAACGACTGCACCACATGAAAGGATTAAAGTTGTACCTGGCATGGAGGTTCAATGAAATGAACTACTTTTTATATCTTTCACGTGTACTAAGGATTGGTTCTGGTGCTTAATATAGGGTTTCCTAGAGATTGTTTGTTTTTTGCATTACAATTATAAATGCCATAAAATAGATTAGTCACCGTGCCCCACCTGTGCTGTTTTCAACGTATGGTGAACAAACTACTACCATAACAATTTCAATCTCCACTTCAAGTGCCGCATTAAAGTTTTTCCTCCGAAACCAATCTTGCTGTATTAATTATTCTAGGAGTTCGCCTTCACACACATCCGGCTCGCGTGTGTCGCTAACGAAGCGACCGCACATTAGTGGTTGTAACCGCGGTTGTAACCACGGTTGCGACCAGCGACCACAGGCGCGCGGTTGCGACCAGACCAATCAGACATCGGTGATTGTGATCGGTGCCGGTAAACCATAGTGGATCAGGAAACCGTCACGGTGATTATGAAATGAGTAGCGGATATTTAGAACACAAAATGGTCTATAAAGATTGTCGGCGCACGCTCGCCCCGCTGCCGTTTGTTGTGAAAGGATCGCTGATGGGGGTTCGTGCCGCGGTCGCGCGCCGCTGTGGCAAGCGGGAAGGAACGGTCGCGCGCCAAAATGCAAATAGTTATTCGTGTAGTTATTGAGCTTCTTTAAGAGTCATCTTCACCTTTGGGCCAGTAGCCTATTGTTGTGCAGTCGGCAATGTTAACCATACGGCTTTTGTGCTAAAACATGGTATTTTATTCCCCTGTTTCAGACGCCGTTTTTCAACAGATTTTTTTAAAACTTGGTTAGTGTTTAGTTGAATAGTTATATTAGGCCCCTCATACCTCGAAATTTAGAAAATTTAACAAATATTACTAAGGAAAATCGAGTTACTTTGCAAAGTCACAGAGAGTAATATTTGTTAAATTTTCAAAATTTTGAGGTATGAGGGGCCTTATATAACTATTCAACTAAACACTCACCAAGTTTAAAGAAAATCGTTTGAAAAACGGCGTCCGAAACAGGGAAATAAAATACCATGTTTTGCATTAAAAGCCGTATGGTTAACATTGCCGACTGCGCAACAATGGGCTACTGGCACAGGGGTGAAGATGACTCTTAATACGGAACAATTTCGCCCACCCCATAATCCCCCTCCCCTCTAAAAAAAGTTCATAAGCACTATCCATCGCTATCCATTTATTTATGAACCTCAATACTCGAATTGTCAATCATTGTCACTTGTCAGCGTATTTCAACAGCTGGCTTTTCTTTCGCACTTCTGGTATTTTGACATTGTTACCAGTTCCCTCTGCACTTTGTTGTCAGTTTGTCATTTGTAGTCTATTCTTTTGTGTTTACTTTGTCAACCTAAGGAGACAATGTACTTTCCTCTCGAGGGGAGCAAAGTAACAAAATTCCCCCTCTTTACAAGAAGCAAAGATTGACTCAACATCTATCTGAAAAGGGAAAATGATATTTCAATACCATTAGAATTCCCGCTATATCAGACAGTGTGTGTGAGCTTGTTTTATTCACTCTTCGAAGGACAAAATCTCAGGACTGGCAATTAATAAGGCTGCCTGACTTCGTGTTGAAATTTGTGCTATTTCTGGTAGAATTAAATTGTTAAACTTCATTGATGCAAATTTTTGTCAACTTGGTGACCAGACGTGGATTAAAATCCATTGAAGATGACTGAGTAAGTTTCTGTATTACCGGCGGTTCTGTTTGAAGACCGTAATATACATGAGACTACAATACTGTACCACCTAGTATATGCATTTAAAAGCACGTGGACTATAAATTCGCTTTACACCTTACGTTCTCCATGGCATTGTTTCTCTATTTCTGATTTAGACAACGACCACCCTGTGCCTGTTATTGCAACAATGGATGGCGGATATTTACAATAGACAGGCTGATAGGTTTGATGGGGGTGGCCTCGGGTTGGCAGCGGACAACCACGTAGCGGCAAGTCACATCACATTCATGGCCTTGTCGACGAAGGAGTTGGTGAGCGGACACGTGAAACGGGCGATATTGCTTCGTGGAAAACGGGTGGGTAATGGGTATGCCATTTATAAAATCAATCTAAAGAATACTTCACTATAACCATTGTCTATATTCCCTAACGAGCGTTCGAATCCAATTCTACGGTGGCTTGATCTTCCGCGGAGAACATAAGGTTCGAATGTTATAGGTAAATCAGAGCTAAAACTCATCTTAACCAATATTGGAACATTTTAAGTAGTTTCTCAACACTGTACAATTTGCTGAATAATTACAGCTTAAATTGCAGGGCCTATAGTGGGGTGAACACAAACCTGTCTAATTCCTATATCAAACAAATGTATTGGTTAAGAAGTATATTCCCGTATAGTGTGTATAGCTAATGATATGGCTATGTATTTGTAATTTCCAAAACGGATACTTACGATAATGCTCTTCACTTAGCCAATTTAAATCATCAGAAAAATGGTTTTTGTTGGTATCGTAACCATGTTCAATACCGATGTGTAAAGATAATGGATAAATGTGGTAAATAATGCCGAGATGATTGTGATTTGTATCAAAATTTGAGAGTCTGCAGTACCTGCGCCATCTTGGTAGTTTGTCCCATAAGAGTAGGCTAATGTTAAATTTACACATTACATTGAGTTTGTTTTTCGTCGGAAAATGTCAAACTTGATGTCATTTTAAATGTTACCATAGTATCTAGTGCTTGACGTGATAGAAAATTCTTTAAAACAATTATCCACTTGAATAACGAATCAAATATAAATATATTTAACACCATTTTTAAACCACTTTTTAACAATTTTTAGTATTTTTATTGAAAATCCATTCACGTCATGCACTCCGCCATTCCCTTATGGTGAACATATTCAAGTGTCATGCAAATCCGGTGAAAGATTATAGAGATATAGTGTTTCAAAGGCAACAGTAAAGTTTTGAATTTAACATTATTCTTAAGGGACTAAAAATCCAAGATGGCGCAGGTACTGCATACTCTTTTGAGATTCCTCAACACACATCAATAATGGAAAAAAGCCCAAGACGCACAAACTGTTTTTTATCCCCCGGTTTCCCAGCGCTGCCTCGGTAGCTTCCAACAGGATCGGCTCTCAACCTGAACACCCGAACCCATCAAATTCCAGGGACGTGTTTGCTGCCGAGGAGTATCCTAGCCGCCGTTCCTTCCCGTATTTATTGAAGCTTCCCTCAATGAGCTCATTACTTTGGCGAAAACATTGGTCATTGAATCCGACATCGCCGTGTATTCCGGCCAAACGAATGTGCGATTCTCTCATTAGAACACGTGAGAATGCGTTCAAAGATCCTCGCACTTTTGTGTTCGCACTTCAATACTTCCACTGTATCCGAGGCGTCAGGTGCAGCCATGGGATATTCCGAATAGCTAAGATTCTCCTTCGGGTTTTATTTGAGTACTTTGTACCAATGCGGTTGTAATGTAATCGGCAGTACAGTCGGGTTCTTTCTACTTTAATCGTCCCTTTAACTTACCATCTATGGAGATATCTAAAATAGGAATACTATGTTTTATTCGGACTAGTAAAAAGTTTTTTTTTATTTGACATGCATTTTTGGTTACGTAATTGTTTTCTCATAGTTATAATTTATGGCAATTATACTTTTTATACATTTGTATATAAAAATATATTTTTAGTTTTTTGTGCTTCGTTTTAGACTGATGCTATCACAGTTTTATGTTTAAGCTTTGTGCGTTTATTAGGGTTTTATTAAATTTTTGTGACTGACTTCTCTGTTTTCATGTTTGGCTATGGACTTCTCTATGTTCGCCTAGTGTGTTTTTCCAATTTTTTTTTTCCACCTGAAGACGGGATCAGATAGCAGATCCCGTAATGTCATGAATTTGTTTTACTGATTAGTGATGGAAAATTTTCACAATAATTTTGGCAAAACAATGATAGGCCTAATATGGCTATTATTCCCAAATAAAGATTCGTTGGTCTAATTTTGCCGTTTTAGCTAACATCCAATAACGTTCCTGTATAAAAGTTCAAGTTTAGACAAAAACAAGGCACTACGCATTTTATATTTCTTCTCATCAACCCTTTGATTTGTCATTCTTCATATTATTCATTTATGTTATCCAAACATAAATTGGATCAACATAATCGCTTCAAAAAATAGTGAGAGGATTAACAAATTACGTTTCGAATGCCTTAACTGAAACATCTACTCGCACTTATGACTCAATATTAGTTTTTCTTTGTAGAAAATTCACTGACGCAATTTCTTAAATTTATAACAAGGTTGTAGCATTCATTATACTGAATAGTCTAACAAATTTAAATACATTTTTAACAAAAAATCTTTCATATACAATAAAATTAATGTATTATGGAATTAAATGTAGAAACACAATTGTAAAATTTTAATAGTTGAATTAAACAATAACATTAACTCACCACCACCAACAATAAACTTTAAACAAAGGATTCAATTAAAATTTTAAAAATTAAATTAAACTGGTTTGAAATGTAAAAAAAAAAGTTACAGTTCTAACGTCCTAAAAAGTTTTGATTTGTGTAACTGCTGAAGTTGATAAACTAACAATAGGCCTAAATAAACATAATCAGATATTCAAATAATGTTGGTAATTTAGTTTGTAATCCAAACGGTTGAATTTTTATCACCGATGATAACACACAGGAAGCGATAAGCTGAGAGGCAGACTGGTCTATATCCACCATAAACTAGTTTCTCCTATGACACGCTCCCTGCCCCTAGGAGATACTGCAACAAGCGATCGTGAGAGGGTCTGAAGACAAACATGTCTATCACTACTATTGCATTTATCACCGATGATAACACACAGGAAGCAATAAGCTGAGAGGCAGACTGGCCTATATCCACCATAAACTAGTTTCTCCTATGACACGCTCCCTGCCCCTAGGAGATACTGCAACAAGCGATCGTGAGAGGGTCTGCAGACAAACATGTCTATCACTACTATTGCATTTATCACCGATGATAACACACAGGAAGCAATTAGCTGAGGGGCAGACTGGCCTATATCCACCATAAACTAGTTTCTCCTATGACACGCTCCCTGCCCCTAGGAGATACTGCAACAAGCGATCGTGAGAGGGTCTGCAGACAAACATGTCTATCACTACTATTGCATTTATCACCGATGATAACACACAGGAAGCAATTAGCTGAGGGGCAGACTGGCCTATATCCACCATAAACTAGTTTCTCCTATGACACGCTCCCTGCCCCTAGGAGATACTGCAACAAGCGATCGTGAGAGGGTCTGCAGACAAACATGTCTATCAACTACTATTGTATTTATCACTTATGGTAACACACAGGAAGCAATAAGCTGAGGGGCAGACTGGCCTATATCCACCATAAACTAGTTTCTCCTATGACACGGTCCCTGCCCCTAGGAGATACTGCAACAAGCGATCGTGAGAGGGTCTGCAGACAAACATGTCTATCACTACTATTGCATTTATCACCGATGATAACACACAGGAAGCAATAAGCTGAGGGGCAGACTGGCCTATATCCACTATAAACTAGTTTCTCCTATGACACGGTCCCTGCCCCTAGGAAATACTGCAACAAGCGATCGTGAGAGGGTCTGCAGACAAACATGTCTATCACTACTATTGCATTTATCACCGATGATAACACACAGGAAGCAATAAGCTGAGGGGCAGACTGGCCTATATCCACCATAAACTAGTTTCTCCTATGACACGCTCCCTGCCCCTAGGAGATACTGCAAAAAGCGATCGTGAGAGGGTCTGCAGACAAACATGTCTATCAACCACTATTGCATTTATCACCGATGATAACACACAGGAAGCAATAAGCTGAGGGGCAGACTGGCCTATATCCACCATAAACTAGTTTCTCCTATGACACGCTCCCTGCCCCTAGGAGATACTGCAACAAGCGATCGTGAGAGGGTCTGCAGACAAACATGTCTATCACTACTATTGCATTTATCACCGATGATAACACACAGGAAGCAATAAGCTGAGGGGCAGACTGGTCTATATCCACTATAAACTAGTTTCTCCTATGACACGCTCCCTGCCCCTAGGAGATACTGCAACAAGCGATCGTGAGAGGGTCTGCAGACAAACATGTCTATCACTACTATTGCATTTATCACCGATGATAACACACAGGAAGCAATAAGCTGAGGGGCAGACTGGCCTATATCCACCATAAACTAGTTTCTCCTATGACACGCTCCCTGCCCCTAGGAGATACTGCAACAAGCAATCGTGAGATAGTCTACAGACAAACATGTCTATCAACTACTATTTATTGCATTTATCACCCGTACATGCTGTAGGTCTACGTATAATTCTCGGCGTATATAGCCTACGTTCATACTGTTTTTTTTTTCATCAGGATCTTCAGAAGTGATAGTTTTAAGACAATGGAAGAGCACTTTTAAAACTAAACCATGATAACAATTTACGAGTAACATCATAAACGATGTTTTTAATTTAAAGTATCAAAAACAATGCATATATGACAACAAAATATTTTAAATAAGAAAGAATTAAAAATATGACAATTTTCTAAATCTTACTAAAAATGTTTAGGTTCTTCCCTAAAATTTTATCAAATTCTTACGTGAGTTTAAAATGTTCAAAATTTTATAGTATATTTATTTTCTTTATTTTTCTAAAATATTCCTGTCAAAATACGAGTATATTTAGATCAAAACGTCTCTCAGAAAAAATGTATGTGTGTTTTTAACTCCGTAATAAAACCCTACGCCATCTCCATATGTTAATCTGTATGTATATACAGTACTATTGTACGTCATCCATATAGTGGCTCATATATAATTAGGATGTACCCTTTACACACTCACACACCTCTTAGCTGTTACCTCCTTCCTAGTAGCGTGGACCATGCACTGGCATGGGATCCGTTCAATAAAAATCTTCTTAATCTAACACTCTTTATAAGTTATGAATATCTTCAAAATCAACTACATCAACAGTCTATCGTTATAGCCAATCAGGTTAAAATGAAAGGCGATGGTTATGGTTATGAGTAGTGTAGAAAAGCCACTCCTGGCCCGGAAGTGACGTCACCGGAAGCCACGTGCCGTGGCATGTGGCTTCCGGTAGGTTAGGCGAGTCACGCAACGAGGGGAGCGAGCAAGGTCGAGAGTTATTAAATGAGGAAGTGGAGGCCCTTGCTAATTGGCCCATAAATTAACCAGACGCAGCTGGCGAGGGGAAGGTGACGGGGAAGGTTGGAGGGGGTTAGAGTTTAAGAACAAAAATTATCACAGGCGAGGGTAGGGTTCGAACTCGGCCCGCTGGCGTGTGAGGCCAGTGCGTTACCCCTGAGCCACCGAGGTACTTGGAGTGGAGTAGTGTAAATGTGTCTGATAATATTGTCCCTGTGGTTCGCTTCTTGTCCACAAGAGTGCAGCACGTACTACGACTGCGGCAAGTTCACAATTCCTCCACCAGAGTTCAGCATGTACTAGGGCTGCAGCTAGTTCACTATTTCTCCAACAGATCGCAGCACGTGTTATGGCTACACCCAGTTTACCCCAAAATATCCCCATGAATTACCCAAATTACCCTGAAATTCCCCAAAATACCCTGCAATTTCCCACATTTCCTCGCAGTCCTACCAACTTATGTCATTCACTATAAAACAAGAACATATGAAATGCTGGGATATATACTATAAAAAGTGAATAAAAAGCAAAAATGTTGGCTATACAGTACATAAAATCAACCAACTTACGTCATTCACTATAAAACAAGAACACCTGGATCGGCCGGAACAAGAACATATGAAATGCTGGGGACTATAGTACTGTATAAAAAGTGAATAAAACCCAAAGATGGCTGCAATACAATATATAAAATCAACCAACTTATGTCATTCACTAATCAACAGTTATACTATATGAAATTTACCTGTGGCTAGTTCTCAGCGTCAATGGCTATAACATCAAATGTACATAATCAACGGTTACACTATATAAAATGAAAACTCTACCATATTATTTAATATACACCAATGACTATAATGTTAAATCTAGTTATACTATATGAAATGTGCCCAAGGCTATACTATATATTATGCATTGATGACTTTACGTTAAATATACGCGATCAATGCTTATACTATATGAAATGCATTCGCCGCTATACTATACAAAATATCAATGAATATAATGTTAATAAACATGATCAACACTTATACTATATGAAATGTACCTGTGACTAGTTCTCTGCATCAATGGCTATAATGTAAAATGTATATAAACAACGGTTACACTGTATAAAATGAGAATGCTACTTTACTATATAATATACATCAATGACTATAATGTTAAATATTTCTAATCTAGTTATACTATATGAAATGTGTCCAAGGCTATACTATAAAAAGTGAATAAAACACAAAAATGTTGGCTATACAGCACATAAAATCAATGGCTAGAAGCTGTTAAGCAACTAAGAACGTTATCATACTATATACGACGCATACAGTACTATATAAAGTGAATAACATGCAAACTTCAGCTTAAAAAAAAACACAAAAATCGCTAATATCTCGAAAACGGTGCGTCCTAGGGGTCCGGGGACCCCAAAAAACTACCTACTACGAAGTAGAGGTATCCCCAGGGGGTGAGTACCCATAATTAAAAAATTAACAAAATGTTGCGGGTTGCATCTAAAAAATGAAGGGGCAATGAAGGGGCAAAATTTTGAAATTCCATATCTTAGGAACGGCTCTATGTATTAACTTCATACTTGGTATGTGTGTACATTTACTTGCTGTCTACAAATGCATGGCAAAAGGTATCCAAAAAATGAAGGCGCAAAAAGTTTTATTTTATATCTTCTGAATGGCAATATGTACTTACTTCAAACTTGGTATGTGTATACATGTAATGTTAACATGTAATAAAATGCTAAAAATAACTTTCCAGATCTAAGGTCAAACTGTCAGAAAAAAAACTAAAATTAACATTATTAGTGCCTTTCTCTAGCGTAGGATTTACCTTTGAGTCGATAGGCATTTGTAATTATAAGTATGTGTGTACACTTAGTTGGTGTCTACAAATGCATGGCACGAGGTATCCAAAAAATGAAGGGGCAAAACTTAAATATTGTATATCTCAGGATTGGCTGGACCGATAAACTTATTCTTTGGTATGTAAGTGTGTATGAGTAAACATTAATTGTTTACCATTGCGTGGCGGGGTGCATTAAAAAAAATGAAGGGGCAAAACTTAAATATTGTATATCTCAGGATTGGCAGGACCGATAAACTTCTTACTTGGTATATAGGTTGGTATGAGTAAACATTAAAAAATGTTTACCATTGCTTGGCAGGGTGCATCCAAAAAATGAAGGGGCAAAACTTAAATATTGTATATCTCACGAGTGGCTGGACCGATTAACTTCTTACTTGGTATATAGGTTGGTATTAGTAAACATGAAATGTTTACCATTGCGTGGCGGGGTGCATCCAAAAAATGGAGGGGCAAAACTTAAATATTCTATATCTCAGGATTGGCTGGACCTATAAACTTCTTACTTGGTATATAGGTTGGTATGAGTAAACATTAAATGTTTACCATTGCGTGGTGGGGTGTATCCAAAAAATGAAGGGGCAAAACTTAAATATTGTATATCTCAGGAGTGGCTGGATCGATAAACTTCTTACTTGGTATGTAGGTGTGTATGAGTAAATATTAATTGTTTACCATTGTGTGTTGGGGTGCATCCAAAAAATGAAGGGGCAAAACCTCAATATTGTATATCTCAGGAGTGGCTGGACCGATTAACTTCTTACTTGGTATTTAGGTTGGTATGAGTAAACATTAAATGTTCACCATTGCGTGGCGGGGTGCATCAAAAAAAAAGAAGGGGCAAAACTTAAATATTGTATATCTCAGGATTGGCTGGACCGATAAACTTCATACTTGGTATGTAGGTGTGTATGAGTAAATATTAATTGTTTACTATTGTGTGGCGGGGTGCATCCAAAAAATGAAGGGGCCAAACTTAAATATTGTATATCTCAGGAGTGGCTGGACCGATTAACTTCTTACTTGGTATATAGGTTGGTTTGAGTAAACATTAAATGTTTACCATTGCGTGGCTGGATGCATCCAAAAAATGAAGGGGGCAAAACTTAAATATTGTATATCTCAGGACTTGCTGGACCGATTAACTTCTTACTTGGTATATAGGTTGGTATGAGTAAACATTAAATGTTTACCATTGCGTGGCGGGGTGCATCCAAAAAATGAAGGGGCAAAACTTAAATATTGTATATCTCAGGAGTAGCAGGACCGATTAACGTCTTACTTGGTATGTAGGTTGGTATGAGTAAACATTAAATGTTCACCATTGCGTGGCGGGGTGCATCCAAAAAATGAAGGGGCAAAACTTAAATATTGTATATCTCAGGATTGGCTGGACCGATAAACTTCTTACTTGGTATGTAGGTGTGTATGAGTGAACATTATTTGTTTAACATTGCGTGGCGGGGTGCATCCAAAAAATGAAGGGGCAAAACTTAAATACAGTATATCTCAGGATTGGCTGGACCGATAAACTTCTCCTTTGGTATGTAGGTTGGTTTGAATAAACATTAAATGTTTACCATTGCGTGGCGGGGTGCATCCAAAAAAATGCAGGTGCAAAACCTAAATATTGTAGATCTCAGGATTGGTTGGACCGATAAAATTCGTACTTGGTATGTATGTGTGTATGAGTAAACATTAATTGTTTACCATTGCGTGGCGGGGTGCATCCAAAAAATGAAGGGGCAAAACTTAAATTCTGTATATCTCAGGAGTGGCTGGACCGATAAACTTCATACTTGGTATGTAGGTGTGTATGAGTAAATATTAATTGTTTACTATTGCGTGGCGGGGTGCATCCAATAAATGAAGGGGCAAAACTTAAATATTTTATATTTCAGGAGTGGCTGGACCGATTAACTTCTTACTTGGTATAAAGGTTGGTTTGAATAAACATTAAATGTTTACCATTGCGTGGCGGGGTGCATCCAAAAAAATGCAGGGGCAAAACCTAAATATTGTATATCTCAGGATTGGTTGGACTGATAAACTTCGTACTTGGTATGTATGTGTGTATGAGTAAACATTAATTGTTAACCATTTCGTGGCGGGGTGCATCCAAAAAATGAAGGGGCAAAACTTAAATTCTGTATATCTCAGGATTGGCTGAACCGATAAACTTGTTAGTTGGTATGTAGGTGTGTATAAATAAACAATAATTGTTTACAATTGCATGGCGGGGTGCATCCAAAAAATGAAGGGGCAAAATTTAAATCTTGTATATATCAGGAGTGGCTGGACCGATTAACTTCTTACTTGGTGTGTAGGTTGGTATGAGTAAACTATAAAAGTTTATCATTGCGTGGCGGAATGCATTAAAAAATTGAAGGGGTAAAATTTAAATATTGTATTTCTCAGGAGTAGCAGGACCGATTAACTTCTTACTTTGTATGTAGGTGTGTATGAGTAAACATTAATTGTTAACCATTGCGTGGCGGGGTGCCTCCATAAAATGAAGGGGCAAAACTTAAATATTGTATATATCTCAGGAGTAGCTGGACCGATTAACTTCTTACTTGGTATGTAGGTTGATATGAGTAAACATTAATTGTTTACCATTGCGTGGCGGGTTGCATCAAAAAATGAAGGGGCAAAATTTAAATATTGTATATCTCATGAGTTGCTTGACCAATTAACTTCTTATTTGGTATGTAGGCTGGTATGAATAAACATTAATTTTTTACCATTGCGTGGCGTGGTGCATCCAAAAAAATTAAGGGGCAAAACTTAAATATCGTACATCTCAGAAGTGGTTGATCCAATTATCGTCAGACATGGTATTTGTGTACATATAGTTATAATTAAAGGTAGCACCGTTTTGGTGCTACCTTCGATTTACTATTTTTATAGAATGGTGTATGGAAAAAATTCTTTAGGTTTTCAAGGAACACTATTAATTATTGGTCTAAGGACAGACTACCGTAGATGTGTGTATATATGTAAATTCTTAACAAAACCTTAGTTTTAACGATTAAAGTAATTTAGAGACTGCTAACTGGATTAAACCCATAGTTAAAGGTAGCATCGTTTTTGTGGTTCCTTTGATGTATTACTTTTAATTGAATTTTATTAGATAAACTTTCTTTAGGTTTTTAAGCAACACTTTTAAGTTTTGGTTTAGTGTGAAACTACTAGATATGTTTATGTATGTATAAATTCTTAACAAAACTTTAGTTTTACCATTAAAGTTGATTCGGAAAACTTCTAATTGAGCTTAACGCATTTATTAAATGTTGCTACTTAAAGGTAGCACTGTTTTAGTGCTATCTTTGATGTAGTATTTTTATATGCAAAATTTTGCTTCAGGTTTTTTAAACAACACGTTTAAGTATTGCTTTAAAGTCAAACGATCAAATATGTTTTTATCTGCGTGAATTTCTAACAAATCGTTAGTTTTAACCTTAAACGTGATTCGGAAACTTCTAATTGGGCTCAACCCATTTAAATGTTGCTACTTAAAGATATCACCAATTTGGTGCTACTTTTTATGTACTAAATTCATATGTAAAATTTTGCAATAGGTTTTTAAACAACAATTTTTAGTTTTAACCTTAAACTTTATTTTGAAACTTTTAATTGAGCTTAACCCATTTAAATGTTACTACTTAAAGATAGCACCATTTTGGTGCTACCCTTGATGTTCTTTATCTATATGTAAAATTTTGCTATAGGTTTTTAAACAACACTTTTAAGTAATGTTTTAAGGCCAAACCAATAAATACATTTTTTATCTATGTGAATTCTTAACAAAACTTTTGTTACTAATTGAATGGTGATATAGGAATTTCTATTTTTAGCCAGATATTGGACCACCGTTTTGTCGCTACCTTTAATGTACTATTTTAATAATGTCTTTTATGAGTAAATTTTAACCTAATTAGTTCTGTATTTAATTTTATTATTATTTTGAACATTTGTCTTTTAGTCAAGCAAACGTCGTTTTGATGTTTAAAAAAATCATTTGTATCACATATATGTAAAGCTAATATTTTTAAGTTCAATCCACTAAATGAATATAAATGTGACATTAATGTAAGATGTGTTAATAATCAGTTTAGATACATTATTCAGAAAATTGTCAAAAAATTCAAATTTATCATATTACTGTGTATGTGCAGCACTTTCCCTTATTTTTGCACGCGCAGTTGCGCTTCAGCATTTATAAAAGTGGTTTGTTGAGCGTGCCCCTTACTATTGACGAATCTTCACAAGAAATGTTTAAAATAAAACATAGAATTGTGTACGCGCAGGTTTTCCATCACTCTTCATCGAGTATATAAGCAGCTCGGTTAACCACGTACTTCATTGTTTGGTGAACTTTTGACGAGTGAACAGCTTATTCACAATTTCGGTTTTTCCGGATATTTAAATCTGTATGCTATTTTGTAATATTCAATTAATATTGAAAGTAAATAGAAAAATAAACGACTTCACTATGTCTGCACTGCAGTGTTACATGTTTGATAATAAGCCCGTAGCTGTATTATTTGATCGTGAAAACAATCCATGGTTTAAGGCTAATGATATATCAGAGATTCTAGAATACAAAAGACCGCGAAAAGCAATAAATGATCTAGTTAAGGAGAAATATAAAAAGTTGCGTAAGGATATAAATGGAACTAGTTCCGTTTTACCCTATAATTTTCAAGAAAGAACCGTATTCATAAATGAACCAGGTTTATATTCCTTAATTATATCGTCTAAGATGAAAATAGCTAAACGCTTTCAAGATTGGGTGTTTGAAGAAATCCTACCATCAATTCGCAAGTATGGAGAGTATAAAATTAAAAGAGAAAACCTTAAGTTGACTCACTCCTTACATAAAGTGTTGGCAAATAATCAAAAACTAATTGAAACGTTAGTTGATCAAATGCCTAAGGTTGCTGTTATGCCTGATGATATGGACTTAAAACATATCTTTTGTGTACTGGAAAAAACACATACTATGAAAAGTATGGAGTAATTGAGTACAAGTGTATTCGTACAGAAAAAAGACGATTTAAAAGAGCATTGAAGAAAGCTAAGAAAGATGGTTTTGTACCAAGTTTTACAAGATATTCTGTACCAAACAGTATAAATATACTGAATAAAGCTAAGGAGGTTATGCATGATTATGGTATGCATTATGAATCTTCTTTAAATAACATATTGACACCCCATAATTTTGTAAATATTGTTAAAATTGTTCTTAATGAATAAATTGTATGAATGTATGTGTGAATGTGAGACTTATCAGATTGAGAAGTTAAGGTATTTACTTTGGCTACTCCTTCGAAAAGTGTGGTTTGAGTGAAGGTCACTGGCGCGGTTGACTAAAAGACCCGTAAACCATGTGTATGTGTGTGGAAAACGACGTACACCCACCTCCTCGTAGTGTTTTCTGGGTAACGCTAAGAGGTGTACAACTAATATCTTGTAAACCACATGGATTTGTTATTTATTTATTTTTTAATGTATTGATAGCTATTTATAGAAATAACTTTTATTTAAAAGAAATTTGTAACAAACAGTTTAAATTAAACAAATTAAAAGTATTTTAAATACATACAATTTATAAATGTTGTAGCAAAACATTTCATGCTTTACTAATGATAATTATAGATGAAATCAATGGAATGTGTATATATATATATATATATTGATATACAAATATAAGTCTTGTAATTAATGAAGCTAGAAAAAAAGAAATAAAGATAGCATCAAATAAGTGTTACTTTACAAAATAGTAAAACCGAAAATGCAATAAACTCTTAGATTATACAAAATTTGAAGGTAGCATCCAATCAGTGTAAATATATATAAAGGGAAAAGGCTTTTAACTACAAATACAATAAACACTGGTTTTAAAACCTATATTTAGGTAGCACCTAATTAGCTTCATATATGTGAAATTGAAAAGGATTTTTATCTGTATGCTACAATTATACTGTTTGTACTTTATAGTTATAGGTTAATATAGAAAATGTCAAACCTATTTGTTTTTGTTTACAAATAATGAAGAAAAATCCAATAAACACTCCGGTCTAAGATACACAAATGCTGGTGTCACCGAATCAGTGCTACCTTTAAATAGAGTAAAAGCCTTATATATGCAAAAAATGGAAAAAAATATTTGCCTAAATATTATATTTAACATGTTTTTTTATTTCAAACTAACGTGTTAATAAACTGATTTTGAACCATAAAAAATATAATAATGAAGCTAAAACATACAATATATACTGGTTTTAAGACCTTTATTTAGGTAGTACTAAATCAGAGCTACCATTAAGTTAATAAAATCGCTACTTACATTTAACTATAAAATTGGTTTTATTTATTCAAACTTTAATTTTACCGATTGTTACTCTACACATAATGCTAAAACCACTAGATCTGAAATTTGCCCATATACACTTAATAATAATCCCATGACACTTTATAGATACAACTCATCCATCATATTCTCATTCATTTTGATTTTTATATAAGATAGTAAAAACTCAAAACTTACTACTTATTTTCAAGATAAAATAAAGGTAGCAACGAAAAATCGGTGCTATCTTGAAATAGTTATAAGAATTAAAATATAGTATGGTTATATTTAATTAAAATAATGTTTTACACATATCTGTACAAAACTAATTCTGAACCTTAAGGCTTAGAACCCTGACATATTGTTTTTACTTCATAGATATAGCTCAACCCTGTGATTATAAATCTTGTGAATTTCGAAATAAAATAATAAAAGGATAAAACACATTAACTTTTATATTTATAGCCACACTACATTTTTGTGCCACCTTTACATAAAATATATATTAATTCAATTATGATGATTTTTTTATGTATTTATTCTAAATTTAGGCACAAATTAAAAAAAATCATACATATAATGATGTGATATACTCCTTATTCTATAAACACAGCTTACTCTCTGATCGTTCCCCCTTAGAAACACTTTTTATACAAAAAAAAAATAAAAAAAATTAAAAAAATAAAACAACTTGTGCTATTGTAAAATAAAAAAACTATTAATATTCACTTTTCTTTATTTGTTCTCTGATTTTACATATATGATAAGGAAAGCCAGAACTGCTATATTAAGTTATGATTTCAAGGCTAAATAGAGCTACAACCAAATAAGTGAACCTGTTTACTGAAGAAACGAGAAACATATATTTATGAATAAACAATTTTACACTTCCTTAAACTAACTGTTGCCTGTTTACACTCCACAAATAAGACTCAAATCTCTAATTATAAATCATAACATTTTAAACATAATTATTTTTAAATCTTTTAACGTAATAAAATTTACTTCCATAATTAAATAAAATTGTGGTATAATGTAGGAAAAAGCTACATATATATCCAATTACGAAACATTTCCATTCATTTAAACTAAATGTAACCCGTTGTTTACTCTATACAGAAGGCTAAAACCTTGAAATCCGAACTTTTGGATATGGAATCCTAATATTTGGTCATTTTTTCATATACAATTTTTAGTACTCTTGCTCTGAGCTTTGTGAATAAAAATCTCAAGATATAACTGATGGCTTGATTTGGACCTTCAACTGATGTAAACTTCCATCCTGACCCTCCACCTTCATGCTCCGGCAGTTTTGTGAACAATTCTTTCACACATTCATTAATAATTTTATTTACATCAGAATACGATTTTTTGTTGTAAAACCTCTCATTGATATTTCACCATCTGTGTTACTGCATCCAAAAATAAACCAAATTTTACAAAATGTAATCACGATTCTTCTTTTAAAGTTTGTCCAATCAATAATTTTGTATAAAAGTTACGGATTTTGCGCGAAAAAATTTACTTTTACAGAATTTTTTTCTTTTTTCTATAGTTTTTTCTATTTTTTCTTTGTTTTTTAATTTTTCTTTTGTTTCTTTTCCCTTCTTCTCCCTTGTTTCTTTTCCCTTTTTTTCTTTTTTATTTTACTCTGATCCACAGAAAACACAAGCTAAAAATATAGAAAAATAGAAAAAAGGGAAAAGAAACAAAAGAAAAAATTAAAAACAATAGAAAAAAAATTGAAAAAAAAAACAAAAGAAAAAAGGACAAAATTGAAAAAACAAAAGAAAAATAGAAAAAAATTCTGAAAAAGTAAATTTTGGGCGCAAAACTTTTTCAGAATTTATTTCTATTTTTCTTTTGTTTTTTCAATTTTGTCCTTTTTTCTTTTGTTTTTCAACTTTTTTTTCTTTTTTTTCTATTGTTTTTCAACTTTTTTTCTTTTGTTTTCTTTTCCCTTTTTTCTACTTTTTTTTATTTTTAGCTTAGTTTTCTGTGGATCAGAGTAAAATAAACCAAAAGCAACCTCTTTCAACCTAAAACCCGTTTCGCTGTAAAACATCTTGTTCGAAAATACAGGTTTCGCTTTCCTGTAAATAAGCAGCTTACCTTAAAAAAGCAGCTTCAACAAAACCCAATTAATTCCCTTTATCAGTCAAGTTTTTACTGTAAAAATGAAAAATACGATCAAATTGAGAAACAGCCCACGCTACAAATAAAATTTTAGTTGTCAGCAAGACATACCTAGCTACCAAGATAAAAAATATGGACACAGACACGGAAAAAGAAAAAGACGGAACCATACAGCTACGGACTACAGCATTACAAGGACCACGGTTATCACAAAATTAATGATGTACAGCTTGATTTGAAAACTTTTTTTTAACAGGGGCAAAATTATTGATTGGACAAACTTTAAAAGAAGAATCGTGATTACATTTTGTAAAATTTGGTTTATTTTTGGATGCAGTAACACAGATGGTGAAATATCAATGAGAGGTTTTATAACAAAAAATCGTATTCTGATGTAAATAAAATTATTAATGAATGTGTGAAAGAATTGTTCACAAAACTGCCGGAGCATGAAGGTGGAGGGTCAGGATGGAAGTTTACATCAGTTGAAGGTCCAAATCAAGCCATCAGTTATATCTTGAGATTTTTATTCACAAAGCTCAGAGCAAGAGTACTAAAAATTGTATATGAAAAAATGACCAAATATTAGGATTCCATATCCAAAAGTTCGGATTTCAAGGTTTTAGCCTTCTGTATAGAGTAAACAACGGGTTACATTTAGTTTAAATGAATGGAAATGTTTCGTAATTGGATATATATGTAGCTTTTTCCTACATTATACCACAATTTTATTTAATTATGGAAGTAAATTTTATTACGTTAAAAGATTTAAAAATAATTATGTTTAAAATGTTATGATTTATAATTAGAGATTTGAGTCTTATTTGTGGAGTGTAAACAGGCAACAGTTAGTTTAAGGAAGTGTAAAATTGTTTATTCATAAATATATGTTTCTCGTTTCTTCAGTAAACAGGTTCACTTATTTGGTTGTAGCTCTATTTAGCCTTGAAATCGTAACTTAATATAGCAGTTCTGGCTTTCCTTATCATATATGTAAAATCAGAGAACAAATAAAGAAAAGTGAATATTAATAGTTTTTTTATTTTATAATAGCACAAGTTGTTTTATTTTTTTTTTAATTTTTTTTTTTTTTTTTTTTTTTTATAAAAAGTGTTTCTAAGGGGGAACGATCAGAGAGTAAGCTGTGTTTACAGAATAAGGAGTATATCACATCATTATATGTATGATTTTTTTCATTTGTGCCTAAATTTAGAATAAATACATAAAAAAATCATCATAATTGAATTAATATATATTTTATGTAAAGGTGGCACAAAAATGTAGTGTGGCTATAAATATAAAAGTTAATGTGTTTTATCCTTTTATTATTTTATTTCGAAATTCACAAGATTTATAATCACAGGGTTGAGCTATATCTATGAAGTAAAGACAATATGTCAGGGTTCTAAGCCTTAAGGTTCAGAATTAGTTTTGTACAGATATGTGTAAAACATTATTTTAATTAAATAAAACCATACTATATTTTAATTCTTATAACTATTTCAAGATAGCACCGATTTTTTCGTTGCTACCTTCATTTTATCTTGAAAATAAGTAGTAAGTTTTGAGTTTTTACTATCTTATATAAAATCAAAATGAATGAGAATATGATGGATGAGTTGTATCTATAAAGTGTCATGGGATTATATATGGGCAAATTTCAGATCTAGTGGTTTTAGCATTATGTGTAGAGTAACAATCGGTAAAATTAAAGTTTGAATAAATAAAACCAATTTTATAGTTAAATGTAAGTAGCGATTTTATTAACTTAATGGTAGCTCTGATTTAGTACTACCTAAATAAAGGTCTTAAAACCAGTATATATTGTATGTTTTAGCTTCATTATTATATTTTTTATGGTTCAAAATCAGTTTATTAACACGTTAGTTTGAAATAAAAAAAACATGTTAAATATAATATTTAGGCAAATATTTTTTTCCATTTTTTGCATATATAAGGCTTTTACTCTATTTAAAGGTAGCACTGATTCGGTGACACCAGCATTTGTATCTTAGACCGGAGTGTTTATTGGATTTTTCTTCATTATTTGTAAACAAAAACAAATAGGTTTGACATTTTCTATATTAACCTATAACTATAAAGTACAAACAGTATAATTGTAGCATACAGATAAAAATCCTTTTCAATTTCACATATATGAAGCTAATTAGGTGCTACCTAAATATAGGTTTTAAAACCAGTGTTTATTGTATTTGTAGTTAAAAGCCTTTTCCCTTTATATATATTTACACTGATTGGATGCTACCTTCAAATTTTGTATAATCTAAGAGTTTATTGCATTTTCGGTTTTACTATTTTGTAAAGTAACACTTATTTGATGCTATCTTTATTTCTTTTTTTCTAGCTTCATTAATTACAAGACTTATATTTGTATATCAATATATATATATATATATATATATATATATATATATATATACACATTCCATTGATTTCATCCTTAGAATTATCATTAGTAAAGCATGAAATGTTTTGCTACAACATTTATAAATTGTATGTATTTAAAATACTTTTAATTTGTTTAATTTAAACTGTTTGTTACAAATTTCTTTTAAATAAAAGTTATTTCTATAAATAGCTATCAATACATTAAAAAATAAATAAATAACAAATCCATGTGGTTTACAAGATATTAGTTGTACACCTCTTAGCGTTACCCAGAAAACACTACGAGGAGGTGGGTGTACGTCGTTTTCCACACACATACACATGGTTTACGGGTCTTTTAGTCAACCGCGCCAGTGACCTTCACTCAAACCACACTTTTCGAAGGAGTAGCCAAAGTAAATACCTTAACTTCTCAATCTGATAAGTCTCACATTCACACATACATTCATACAATTTATTCATTAAGAACAATTTTAACAATATTTACAAAATTATGGGGTGTCAATATGTTATTTAAAGAAGATTCATAATGCATACCATAATCATGCATAACCTCCTTAGCTTTATTCAGTATATTTATACTGTTTGGTACAGAATATCTTGTAAAACTTGGTACAAAACCATCTTTCTTAGCTTTCTTCAATGCTCTTTTAAATCGTCTTTTTTCTGTACGAATACACTTGTACTCAATTACTCCATACTTTTCATAGTATGTGTTTTTTCCAGTACACAAAAGATATGTTTTAAGTCCATATCATCAGGCATAACAGCAACCTTAGGCATTTGATCAACTAACGTTTCAATTAGTTTTTGATTATTTGCCAACACTTTATGTAAGGAGTGAGTCAACTTAAGGTTTTCTCTTTTAATTTTATACTCTCCATACTTGCGAATTGATGGTAGGATTTCTTCAAACACCCAATCTTGAAAGCGTTTAGCTATTTTCATCTTAGACGATATAATTAAGGAATATAAACCTGGTTCATTTATGAATACAGTTCTTTCTTGAAAATTATAGGGTAAAACGGAACTAGTTCCATTTATATCCTTACGCAACTTTTTATATTTCTCCTTAACTAGATCATTTATTGCTTTTCGCGGTCTTTTGTATTCTAGAATCTCTGATATATCATTAGCCTTAAACCATGGATTGTTTTCACGATCAAATAATACAGCTACGGGCTTATTATCAAACATGTAACACTGCAGTGCAGACATAGTGAAGTCGTTTATTTTTCTATTTACTTTCAATATTAATTGAATATTACAAAATAGCATACAGATTTAAATTTCCGGAAAAACCGAAATTGTGAATAAGCTGTTCACTCGTCAAAAGTTCACCAAACAATGAAGTACGTGGTTAACCGAGCTGCTTATATACTCGATGAAGAGTGATGGAAAACCTGCGCGTACACAATTCTATGTTTTATTTTAAACATTTCTTGTGAAGATTCGTCAATAATAAGGGGCACGCTCAACAAACCACTTTTATAAATGCTGAAGCGCAACTGCGCGTGCAAAAATAAGGGAAAGTGCTGCACATACACAGTAATATGATAAATTTGAATTTTTTGACAATTTTCTGAATAATGTATCTAAACTGATTATTAACACATCTTACATTAATGTCACATTTATATTCATTTAGTGGATTGAACTTAAAAATATTAGCTTTACATATATGTGATACAAATGATTTTTTAAACATCAAAACGACGTTTGCTTGACTAAAAGACAAATGTTCAAAACAATAATAAAATTAAATACAGAACTAATTAGGTTAAAATTTACTCATAAAAGACATTATTAAAATAGTACATTAAAGGTAGCGACAAAACGGTGGTCCAATATCTGGCTAAAAATAGAAATTCCTATATCACCATACAATTAGTAACAAAAGTTTTGTTAAGAATTCACATAGATAAAAAATGTATTTATTGGTTTGGCCTTAAAACATTACTTAAAAGTGTTGTTTAAAAACCTATAGCAAAATTTTACATATAGATAAAGAACATCAAGGGTAGCACCAAAATGGTGCTATCTTTAAGTAGTAACATTTAAATGGGTTAAGCTCAATTAAAAGTTTCAAAATAAAGTTTAAGGTTAAAACTAAAAATTGTTGTTTAAAAACCTATTGCAAAATTTTACATATGAATTTAGTACATAAAAAGTAGCACCAAATTGGTGATATCTTTAAGTAGCAACATTTAAATGGGTTGAGCCCAATTAGAAGTTTCCGAATCACGTTTAAGGTTAAAACTAACGATTTGTTAGAAATTCACGCAGATAAAAACATATTTGATCGTTTGACTTTAAAGCAATACTTAAACGTGTTGTTTAAAAAACCTGAAGCAAAATTTTGCATATAAAATACTACATCAAAGATAGCACTAAAACAGTGCTACCTTTAAGTAGCAACATTTAATAAATGCGTTAAGCTCAATTAGAAGTTTTCCGAATCAACTTTAATGGTAAAACTAAAGTTTTGTTAAGAATTTATACATACATAAACATATCTAGTAGTTTCACACTAAACCAAAACTTAAAAGTGTTGCTTGAAAACCTAAAGAAAGTTTATCACATAAAATTCAATAAAAAGTAATACATCAAAGGAACCACAAAAACGATGCTACCTTTAACTATGGGTTTAATCCAGTTAGCAGTCTCTAAATTACTTTAATCGTTAAAACTAAGGTTTTGTTAAGAATTTACATATATACACACATCTACGGTAGTCTGTCCTTAAACCAATAATTAATAGTGTTCCTTGAAAACCTAAAGAATTTTTTCCATACACCATTCTATAAAAATAGTAAATCGAAGGTAGCACCAAAACGGTGCTACCTTTAATTATAACTATATGTACACACATACCATGTCTGACGATAATTGGATCAACCACTTCTGAGATGTACGATATTTAAGTTTTGCCCCTTAATTTTTTTGGATGCACCAAGCCACGCAATGGTAAAAAATTAATGTTTATTCATACCAGCCTACATACCAAATAAGAAGTTAATTGGTCTAGCAACTCATGAGATATACAATATTTAAATTTTGCCCCTTCATTTTTTATGCAACCCGCCACGCAATGGTAAACAATTAATGTTTACTCATACCAACCTACATACCAAGTAAGAAGTTAATCGGTCCAGCTACTCCTGAGATATACAATATTTAAGTTTTGCCCCTTCATTTTATGGAGGCACCCCGCCACGCAATGGTAAACCATTAATGTTTACTCATACACACATACATACCAAGTACGAAGTTTATCGGTCCAACCAATCCTGAGATCTACAATATTTAGGTTTTGCACCTGCATTTTTTTGGATGCACCCCGCCACGCAATGGTAAACATTTAATGTTAATTCAAACCAACCTACATACCAAAGGAGAAGTTTATCGGTCCAGAAATCCTGAGATATACTGTATTTAAGTTTTGCCCCTTCATTTTTTGGATGCACCCCGCCACGCAATGTTAAACAAATAATGTTCACTCATACACACCTACATACCAAGTAAGAAGTTTATCGGTCCAGCCAATCCTGAGATATACAATATTTAAGTTTTGCCCCTTCATTTTTTGGATGCATCCCGCCACGCAATGGTAAACATTTAATGTTTACTCAAACCAACCTATATACCAAGTAAGAAGTTAATCGGTACAGCCACTCCTGAGATATACAATATTTAAGTTTTGGCCCTTCATTTTTTTGATGCACCCCGCCACGCAATGATGAACATTTAATGTTTACTCATACCAACCTACATACCAAGTAAGAAGTTAATCGGTCCAGCCACTCCTGAGATATACAATATTGAGGTTTTGCCCCTTCATTTTTTGGATGCACAACAACACACAATGGTAAACAATTAATATTTACTCATACACACCTACAAACCAAGTAAGAAGTTTATCGATCCAGCCACTCCTGAGATATACAATATTTAAGTTTTGCCCCTTCATTTTTTGGATACATCCCACCACGCAATGGTAAACATTTAATGTTTACTCACACCAACCTATATACCAAGTAAGAAGTTTATAGGTCCAGCCAATCCTGAGATATAGAATATTTAAGTTTTGCCCCTTCATTTTTTGGATGCACCCCGCCACGCAATGGTAAACATTTCATGTTTACTAATACCAACCTATATACCAAGTAAGAAGTTAATCGGTCCAGCCACTCGTGAGATATACAATATTTAAGTTTTGCCCCTTCATTTTTTGGATGCACCCTGCCAAGCAATGGTAAACATTTAATGTTTACTCATACCAACCTATATACCAAGTAAGAAGTTTATCGGTCCAGCCAATCCTGAGATATACAATATTTAAGTTTTGCCCCTTCATTTTTTTCAATGCACCCCGCCACGCAATGGTAAACAATTAATGTTTACTCATACACACTTACATACCAAAGAAGAAGTTTATCGGTCCAGCCAATCCTGAGATATACAATATTTAAGTTTTGCCCCTTCATTTTTTGGATACACCCCACCACGCAATGGTAAACATTTAATGTTTACTCATACCAACCTATATACCAAGTAAGAAGTTTATAGGTCCAGCCAATCCTGAGATATAGAATATTTAAGTTTTGCCCCTTCATTTTTTGGATGCACCCCGCCACGCAATGGTAAACATTTCATGTTTACTAATACCAACCTATATACCAAGTAAGAAGTTAATCGGTCCAGCCACTCGTGAGATATACAATATTTAAGTTTTGCCCCTTCATTTTTTGGATGCACCCTGCCAAGCAATGGTAAACATTTAATGTTTACTCATACCAACCTATATACCAAGTAAGAAGTTTATCGGTCCTGCCAATCCTGAGATATACAATATTTAAGTTTTGCCCCTTCATTTTTTTTAATGCACCCCGCCACGCAATGGTAAACAATTAATGTTTACTCATACACACTTACATACCAAAGAAGAAGTTTATCGGTCCAGCCAATCCTGAGATATACAATATTTAAGTTTTGCCCCTTCATTTTTTGGATACCTCGTGCCATGCATTTGTAGACACCAACTAAGTGTACACACATACTTATAATTACAAATGCCTATCGACTCAAAGGTAAAGCCTACGCTAGCGAAAGGCACTAATAATGTTAATTTTAGTTTTTTTTTTCTTGACAGTTTGACCTTAGATCTGGAAAGTTATTTTTAGCATTTTATTACATGTTAACATTACATGTATACCCTCAGGGGCAGTGGGCTTTCCACTGTACGGGTGTTTCTTGGCGACCCCGAGGTACCTGAGCCAAGCTGTGAGACCCTCCTCACAGTTCTTCCCGAGCTAAGGCCTTTCTTCTCATCTTTCAGGTCTTAGCTCACCGTCTTTATTCTTTCCTGAGCTAACCTTGCTCACCTTCTTGTTTTCGACCCCGAATAAAGGGTGTCTTTCCACCTTCTTTCGACCGGCGCATGCTGGGGGGTCCTGGGAGTGTCCCTGTTGTGTTGCAGGGACTGATGTGTGCCTCGCACTGCCGATGGTCTCCTCCAGTGTGTCGTCAGAAGCCAGCCGCTTCGGACCTTAGTCAGGGAGTGCGGCATGGATGCAGGGATCGGACTCTGCATTGCCACGGTGCGACCCCCAGCACGTCCGGCACATTTTGTGTATCGGTGCTGGGCAAACGGAGGTTCGGGCCCCGGAGTCCCGGGGTAGGGGTGTCTTATCTCCTACGGGGGGTAGACCTCCGAGGGTGTACCCGCTCCCGGCCGATGAAGGGCCGCCTCTTGCCGCACGATGCGCTGGTTACAAAACAGTATGGATTGTCAACTGCAAAACACGAATCTTGGAAAGGAGAACGAACAGGCTGCTTTTAGGCGCAGCTCACTTGTGCAGAGGTCTCCGACCTCAAAGACTGGGACGCCGACGGTTGGAATTAAAACCTCCCCTCCGCCGGCCCCGTTCAAGGCTGCTGGTGTCGCTGGATCATCGGCCGTAACCGGAAAGGAGAAAGATGAGGTTGATCTGGGTATGGGTGTGACCGAGCCGGTAACACCTCTAGCCGGGATGCAAGGAATCCCTCCCAGGAAGAGCCCTCTTCGTGCGGCATTCGAGCTGCAAATGCTTCGGCAGCAGCAGGACGACGCCCACGAGGAGGAAGACTCATGTCTGAAGAAGATGAAACTTCTTTTGAAGGAGATGGCCAAGGTCCTCCTAATTCAAAAGAACATAAACAAGGCGATAAAAGAGGGGATCCCGAAACTCGAAGATGCTCTAGAAGAAATCGAGAAATGCCGGAAAATCAGGCTAAAGGCAGTGAAGCAGGAGCGCGATGTCACGAACCGAGTCATCTCTGCTTCACCTCAAGCTCATCTGGCTGAGTCCCAGACTCAAGCCAGAAAGCGAAAGAAGAGGCAGAGCGGTTCTTCGCCGGGAAGCCCTGAGCTTATTGAGGTGGACTCAGTGCCGAGACCGGTTTTTGTCACTGCGGCATCGCAGACATCTCCTGTCCAGGCTACTGAATCCGCCCCGGGCGCTGCCGTGATTCCAGCGGCTACTCCTGCAGAGGTTCCTGCTCCGGCGGCTAATCCTGCCTTGGCAGCAAACTCTGCCTCAACACCTTTGGGGGGCTGGAAGACGCGCCTGTCTAAGAAAGAAAGGAGGAGGCAGAAGCAAGCGGAGGCAGCTTCGAAAAGTGCGTCGAGGGTGGAGCGGACGCAAGTCTCAAACCCGGTTGGGGAGGCCTCTGGCAAGTCTGTCAGAAAGCCTAAACAACCCAGGCCTAAGAAGCCCAGGACGGAGGCAATCTTGATCAAGTCGATAGGGGGGCGATCTTTTGCCGATGTTCTGGGTCAGATTAGATCGCAGGCCAAACCGGAAGAGACCGACACCGTTATCAAGTCTATTCGGCGAACCCAGAACGGGGATGTCCTCCTCGAACTGGGGAAGTCGAGTGACAAGATCGGTTTTGCCGCTTCCCTCAAGACTGCACTTGGGGACAAAGGCTCCATCAAGGCCCTAGAACCGAAGTGTTCGGTCGAGATTCGGGACCTTGATGTCCTCTCCACCGAAGATGAGGTGACCCGTGCGATCCAGGTGGCACTCCCGGAGATACCGGCCGATGGAGTGAGGGTATGGCTGACAAAGCCTAACCGAAGTCAACTCCGGATGGCTGTTGCTGAGATGAGCGAAAAGCACGCCAGTAAGCTGCTTAGCCTTCAGCACCTCAGAGTTGGTTGGGTTAGTTGCAGGCTCAAACGGAGGGTGGTAGTTTCGAGATGCTTCCGCTGTCTCGGTTTCGGCCACTCCTCCCGAAACTGTAAAGGGCCCGGCAGGAGTGCCAACTGCTTCCAGTGTGGAAGCCAGGGCCACAAACGTAAGGAATGTTCCTCGAGCCCCTCCTGCTTCCTCTGCAAGGATTCAGGCTCCAGTGCCCTCGGTCACTTACCCGGGTCTGGTCAGTGCGGTGCCTTCAGAGCCGCACTTGAACAGGCAAAAGGCAGCGGCCGGTAATTCGCATCCTCCAGGCCAACCTTCATAGATCCTGGGGAGCTGATAACCTACTAGATCAGCTCGCCCGAGAACTTGGTGCTGACGCGCTCCTTATCAGTGAACAGTATCGGGACAGAGACCCAAACATTTGGATCTCGGACAGCCTCGGTACTGCTGCATTTTGGGCACGTAATACACGAGATGTTTTGGTGCGGAGTCACGGGCGCGGCCGAGGATTCGTCTGGGTTCGGTGTAGGGACGTGACTATCTTCAGTTGCTACCTCACACCCAACGAGGCCGTCCAGGACTTCCGCGACAAGATAGATAGCCTAGAGGAGTGCGTTCTTGGCACCACCGGGCATGTCGTCGTTGGTGGCGATTTCAACGCCAGGGCCGTCGAGTGGGGAATGCCCTCTACCAGCTCCCGGGGGAAATACATCCTGGATTTCATCGCCAGGGCCGGTCTTGTCATCCTCAACCAGGGCGACACACCTACTTTTCGGCGCCCCGGGCAGAGAGGCACGATCCCCGACGTCACCTTTGCGTCTGAGTCGCTCCTTCCGAGGATCTCAGGCTGGAGGGTTGTGGAGGACTACACGGGTAGCGACCACCAATACATCGTTTTTGACCTGCATGATCAGGCAAATCGTCAAGTTTCCGCATCTCGGGAAGGGCCACGCCGGTGGAACACCAACAAACCGGACGTGGTCAAGTTCACCGAAGTCATCTCTCGGGGAGCGCAGGGGAATCCTGGTGAGGCTGGGGCCGAGGCACTAGTAACATCCAAGATGGAACTGATCGTCTCGGCCTGCGACCAGTCTATGCCGCGAAGGAAACCCCGACGCGACAAACAACCCGTTTACTGGTGGACTGAAGAGATTGCGGAACTCAGAAGAACATGTTTAAGAACTAGACGAGCCGCCACAAGAGCGAGAATTCCCGCAGACAGAGTTCGTAAGTCGGAGGCCTATAAAGCTGCGAGAAAATCTCTCCGCCAGGCGATAAACAGGAGCAAGGCGAATAGCTGGAGGAGACTTCGTGACGACGTTGACTCCGACCCGTGGGGCCTGGGTTACAAACTTGTAACACAGAAACTCGGCGCCCGCTCTCCACCTTCCATCATGGAGGGCGCCACCATGGGGAGGATCGTCGCTGCGTTGTTTCCTGAACATCCACAGCGACCGCTGGTTGACTTCGGACGGGTAGAGGACGTTCCACTCTTCACTTTCGAGGAGCTGGAAACCTCCGTTCTCTCCCTGAAGAGCAACAAGGCTCCTGGCCCGGACGGGATTCCCAGTGAGGCTTTAAAGAAAGTATTTTCAATTAACGCTGACTTGTTGTTGAGAATGTACAATGCCTGTTTGGTAGAAGGGGTGTTTCCGGCTCCCTGGAAAACAGCCAGGCTTGTACTGATCAGCAAGGGCAAAGGTGATCCCGAACTGCCGTCGTCCCACAGGCCTCTCTGAATGTTGGACACGGCTGGGAAGCTGTTCGAGAAGCTGATCCGTTCCCGCCTGACTTCTGCCGTGGAAGCTGCCGGGGACTTATGCCCCCGTCAGTACGGCTTCAGAACGATCGACGCTGTCACCGAAGTTCAGAGAGCTGTGGAGAGAGCCGAGATCCACAACCATTTCTCCCGCCGAGTAGTGCTTCTTGTTACGCTTGATGTCAAGAATGCCTTCAACTCGGCGAGGTGGGTCGATATGTTGGATGCGCTTCGCAACACCTTTCGTATTCCTGCATATCTGTTGCGGCTCATCGAGGATTATCTACGCTCTCGAAGCCTGATCTATGACACAAGGGACGGAACGCGGACGATGGAAGTCACTTCTGGTGCCGCACAAGGTTCAATACTCGGCCCGGATCTCTGGAACGTTGCCTATGACAGCCTCCTGAGGTCCGAGATGCCTGAGGAAACCACTTTGGTTGGGTACGCCGATGACGTCGCAGCTCTCATTGCTGCACGCAACGTTGAGCTGGCCCAACTAAAGTTGAACCGAGTTATGCGGGTTGTCAACAACTGGATGTCCGATCACGGTCTCTCGCTTGCTCTTAGTAAGACGGAGATCGTGATTCTCACGAAGAAGAGGATCGACACCGTCGTCCCGTTTAGAGTGGGAAGGGAGGTGGTCACATCAACTCGTGCCGCCAAATACCTTGGGGTTATGGTGGACACCAAGTTAAGCTGGAGGGATCAGATCTTCCGTACGGCGGACAAGGCCGCTAAGGTAGTTACTCACCTTAGTAGGCTGATGGCCAATGTCGGGGGTCCCCGATCCAGCAGAAGACGTCTGTTGATGTCCGCGGTCCAGTCCGTGCTCCTTTACGGGGCAGAGGTGTGGGCAGGCGCTCTAGATAAGGAGTGCTACAGGCTGCGACTCGCCCGGGTTCAGCGTCAAGCCTCGCTCAGGGTGTGTTCCGCCTACCGGACAGTGTCCGAGCCTGCCGTCCTGGTGGTCGCCGGAGTCATCCCTGTTAAGCTCTTGGCAGGGGAGAGGAAAGCGATTTATCAGAGACGTGGCGAGATCGGCAAGGACACGGCAAGAACAGAAGAGCGCTCCCGAACCTTCCAGCAGTGGCAACACAGCTGGGAGCACGACACCCGAGGACGATGGACTGCGCGACTTATCAAGCAGGTCCAACCATGGGTGGAACGGCGGCATGGGGAGGTGGACTACTACCTGACCCAATTTTTGACAGGTCACGGCTATTTTCGGTCGTACCTGAACCGGATGGGAAAGACCGGTTCACCGGACTGCATTTATTGCCCGGGTGTTCCCGACGATGCGGAACACACATTCTTCCGATGTCCCCGTTGGGAAGGGCCCCGCCTGGAGGCCACACAAATATTTGGTGCATTTTCGGTGGACTCGGTCTGCCAAAAGATTTTGGAGGATGAGGGCAACTGGGATTGTTTGTCACAGTTCGTCCGGGGCATCCTCCTGGAAAAGAAAACCGATCTGGACCGCGAAGTGGCCCAGATCCCTTGATAGAGCGGCTGGATAAGGAGCGAGCCCGACGGGCGTAAGCCAAATTTAGGCCTAGCCTGACGTAATGTGATAAACAATTCCAGGTTAGATTCCTAAAGAGTAGAGGAGGTTTTTTAGTGGGTAAACCCGTTTTTTAAAGGAGCCCCACACTACAGGCTGGCCACCTGTGTGCGTAATGCATTTTTCCACCTCTCCCTCAAAAAAAAAAAAAAAAAAAAAAAAAAAAAAAAAAAAAACATTACATGTATACACATACCAAGTTTGAAGTAAGTACATATTGCCATTCAGAAGATATAAAATAAAACTTTTTTGCGCCTTCATTTTTTGGATACCTTTTGCCATGCATTTGTAGACAGCAAGTAAATGTACACACATACCAAGTATGAAGTTAATACATAGAGCCGTTCCTAAGATATGGAATTTCAAAGTTTTGCCCCTTCATTGCCCCTTCATTTTTTAGATGCACCCGCAACATTTTGTTAATTTTTTAATTATGGGTACTCACCCCCTGGGGATACCTCTACTTCGTAGTAGGTAGTTTTTTGGGGTCCCCGGACCCCTAGGACGCACCGTTTTCGAGATATTAGCGATTTTTGTGTTTTTTTTTTAAGCTGAAGTTTGCATGTTATTCACTTTATATAGTACTGTATGCGTCGTATATAGTATGATAACGTTCTTAGTTGCTTAACAGCTTCCAGCCATTGATTTTATGTGCTGTATAGCCAACATTTTTGTGTTTTATTCACTTTTTATAGTATAGCCTTGGACACATTTCATATAGTATAACTAGATTAGAAATATTTAACATTATAGTCATTGATGTATATTATATAGTAAAGTAGCATTCTCATTTTATACAGTGTAACCGTTGTTTATATACATTTTACATTATAGCCATTGATGCAGAGAACTAGTCACAGGTACATTTCATATAGTATAAGTGTTGATCATGTTTATTAACATTATATTCATTGATATTTTGTATAGTATAGCGGCGAATGCATTTCATATAGTATAAGCATTGATCGCGTATATTTAACGTAAAGTCATCAATGCATAATATATAGTATAGCCTTGGGCACATTTCATATAGTATAACTAGATTTAACATTATAGTCATTGGTGTATATTAAATAATATAGTAGAGTTTTCATTTTATATAGTGTAACCGTTGATTATGTACATTTGATGTTAACCCGGGATCACTCGCGCTATTAGATTGATTCTAACATTTTTAGTTCCTCTGAAGGAAATTTTTTAATAAAGGTTTCTTGCGACTGAGCTTTTAAGAATGCTTTCCTCAGTATTCTATGCACCCGCTACAGAAGTTTGGGGTGGGTAGTGTGGTGGGGAGGGTAGTTTTAGAGGGGAAAAGGCTCGCACCTCCACCCTTGTTAGCGCCCGCCTAACTGCGCGAGCGTTCGCGTGACTCTCCATGTTAGTATAGTTCTAACGGCGCGAGTGATCGCGGAACTGCCGGAGTCCTACATTTTGAGTAAAAAAAAGTTGTAAATTACAATAAATATGTTATTATTTTATTTTAAATGTGTAGCGATTTATTTATTTCATCTACCAAACAAATATTATGATAATTACTTTGAAGTGTAAGATGCTGTTAAATGTTAGGAGCGCTCTAACGGCGCGAGTGACCGCGGGACTTTCGATAGCGCGAGTTGTCCCGGGTTATAGCCATTGACGCTGAGAACTAGCCACAGGTAAATTTCATATAGTATAACTGTTGATTAGTGAATGACATAAGTTGGTTGATTTTATATATTGTATTGCAGCCATCTTTGGGTTTTATTCACTTTTTATACAGTACTATAGTCCCCAGCATTTCATATGTTCTTGTTCCGGCCGATCCAGGTGTTCTTGTTTTATAGTGAATGACGTAAGTTGGTTGATTTTATGTACTGTATTGCCAACATTTTTGCTTTTTATTCACTTTTTATAGTATATATCCCAGCATTTCATATGTTCTTGTTTTATAGTGAATGACATAAGTTGGTAGGACTGCGAGGAAATGTGGGAAATTGCAGGGTATTTTGGGGAATTTCAGGGTAATTTGGGTAATTCATGGGGATATTTTGGGGTAAACTGGGTGTAGCCATAACACGTGCTGCGATCTGTTGGAGAAATAGTGAACTAGCTGCAGCCCTAGTACATGCTGAACTCTGGTGGAGGAATTGTGAACTTGCCGCAGTCGTAGTACGTGCTGCACTCTTGTGGACAAGAAGCGAACCACAGGGACAATATTATCAGACACATTTACACTACTCCACTCCAAGTACCTCGGTGGCTCAGGGGTAACGCACTGGCCTCACACGCCAGCGGGCCGAGTTCGAATCCTACCCTCGCCTGTGATAATTTTGTTCTTAAACTCTAACCCCCTCCAACCTTCCCCGTCACCTTCCCCTCGCCAGCTGCGTCTGGTTAATTTATGGGCCAATTAGCGAGGGCCTCCACTTCCTCATTTAATAACTCTCGACCTTGCTCGCTCCCCTCGTTGCGTGACTCGCCTAACCTACCGGAAGCCACATGCCACGGCACGTGGCTTCCGGTGACGTCACTTCCGGGCCAGGAGTGGCTTTTCTACACTACTGTTATGGGAAATATGTTGAAAAAGGTGTAGTGAAATTGTTATATGAGTCAGATATGTTAGGACGGATTGTAGTAGCATTTTTTCGATGAGATGTTCTCTTAATTTATTTTTAATGTACCCTAATGTGGTTTAATTAATAAGCACACAAATGTGCCCTTGGAGTTAGCAGAAAATTACTAATTTCGTATGATTATTTTAACTACTTTAGTCTGATATCAAACTTTGGTTTTGTAACCATAATTTGACCTGCTGATTTCAAATACAACACTTTTTTGTCTATCGACGCCATTGACATGTTTTAACGGGGAACGGTCCAAACCCCAGTCTTGTTACTATCTAACATCGACCAGTTGTTAGAAAGTATAATTAATTAATAGCCCAATGACAAATGGCAACTGGGTCCAAAATCGTTCGTTAAAAAAGCTTCTAGCTTTTCTCAGGAATGACCCGGCAACCTTTGGATTCAAAAGCGAGCACTATGACCACTCAGCTACCAACCCAGTATACTTTAATTTTTTTATTTATTCATTTGGAATATTTTTCTAGAAGCTGGTATTTGCATACCGGATTACGAGCATAGAGGGTGTTGGGTAAGGACTTGTAAGTGTGCGTGCGTAAGTCGAGATTCCACCAGGGATCTTCCATAGGTACCACAGTAAAACGGACGACGTGTAGTATCAGTTTGAGGCGGTGGAGGAGAGTAGCGGTCGGGGGCAACAGCGCAGATCACCAACGCATAATTACTATTGATTTACGTAGCACCATCACGCAGTAAACTGTTATGGCGGTCGTTGGCGTTACATATGTGATTGTAATTGGGACGGAAACCGCCTCGGCAATTATCGGCCGATCGTGATGGTTCTCGCGGTTCCGAAATATCGCGACCAGCCGCACCCCCAGCGGCCAAGGTGACGAGGTGACGCGGGAATCCTCTCACCATGTTGTGCTACTGCAACAATGAGCTCACTGGGTCAACAATGTTTTTTTTTATAATTTATTAAAGTTTTTCATTTTATTAGTTTATGCTTAGAATGTTAGATTCGTATCCATGCAAGACATAAAGTAGTATTTTTCTCACTCCCAAAATTTGGTTTTTGCTTACCCGAGATAGTGTTTTTATGATTGAAGTAAATGTCTTCAAATTTTATTTGGTGTGAACGTTAATTTTCACCATACTGCTAAATTTCGTAATTTTACTGTTTAATCGTACATTAAACTAAGAACATGTAACCGCAGAACCATCCATTGATACATTTTTTTAAATTTGATATCATTCTTAGTGTGTATCAAGTTAACCCAGTGACACAAAATGAATCGGTCATTTCAGAAACGACACATGTGACATTTTTCTAACTTTAGGAAAAATGAAAAAAACTGCTTTACTTGGGCAGTTTCCATAGTAACTTGTAATGATAATTTCTGTGTAAAAATAAACTAATTAGCAACACATGGTTAAAATTATAGATGATTTTGTTTACAAACTATTGATAAAAAAAATAGCAAAAAAATTTCACATGTGTTGTTTATGCAAGGAATGACATAATCGTAATATGAAATGGTATTTTTTCGATTATTAATGAGTACCATACACAAAGAAACAATATTTAATGTTACAAAAAGATTAAATACACACACAACAAAAGTTTTAAATGTATTACTTTGTGGTTTGATGAAGCATAAAGAAAAAATGCTATAGTTCAAAGTGTTTTTCTGTGCTATGTGGGTAAACAAAACATTATGTTGGAAATTTTTATAAACCAAAACCATATTTTTATCCAAACCATTGGTTTTGTTGATTTGACCAATTTATTTGGTTCCCTCAACAAAACGAGGGCAAAAATAAATTTTGTTGCCACAACAAAACATTTTTTCTGTGTACGCCTACTCTGTCTTGGATGAGATGAAAGGATCTTGGCGTCCATTTTAGGTCTCAATGTACTTTACCTTAGTGTATATCTTAGTGTTGTTACTATATTACTTATCTAAAAATTTATCAGTAAAACTACATATTGCACATAATTTTTTTTTAATCGCTTCTGGACAAATTTTAATTTATGGACTTATTTTTCCCTCTTTATATAGAAAATTAGATTCTTTTAGACTATTACCACCTTTTTTTCTTTGTTTGGGTACATAAATAAATTACATTTATACAGTATAAAGAAGTTATCATTCATAATACAGTAAGATAATAGTAATTATTAATAAAATAATTCGTATATGACGATGATATAATAAAACAATAATGTCGTATTTTAAAATCACCTGTCTTTCAAACAAAACAAAACATTTAAAACTTTGATTCACATTTCTATCAGTTTTAGAGAAAAAATGAGCCATAATTTTCTTTGTACAACAATTAGCACAGGAGATGTTGTTTTTCAATGTACTTTAATCTTATCAGTCAATTACCTGCCTGACCCTTGCCCCCTCCCCTCTCCGTCCACTGCACCAAGTGGATGCTATAATTTTGTCTCCGTGTTATCAAAATAGTATTTGTTCACATTCACAACAAACTTTTAGGTTAAGAAACAATGCTTAATAAGCATCTGTAGAAAAAGAAGCTGTAAAATCACAGCTGACAGGGTTACCATTATCAACAATAATAAGCAAATGAAATAGCCGTTCAGTGCAGAAATAACATATGTGCCAACACTTGTGTCGTTTCTGCATGGAACGAATTATTCTAATCCTGATTTAACAGGTAAGGAACCATGGCACTTGTGTTATTCCTGCATAGAACTGTGCGCCTACCAATGTACTCCACAAAAACATTAAAAAGTGAAATTCGAAAAAAATGTCACATGTGTCGTTTCTGAAATGACCGAATCAAATATGAACACATATTAACGAAATAACTTAGTCTTGGCTTGAAAATAAGTTGGTAACACCCGCTAAATAAAACAGCTAGCTTTACATGGATCTGTAAACCGCATTCAAATTACCTGCCAACCTATCTTCTTATTTCTGTAAGGGTTTCGTCTGCTACGTTCCTTTTTTTCTCTCTGCCTACTGAACCGATTTTTAAGATTGAGGCGTCATATTAAGAAAAAATTGTTATCATATTAGGAATTTTTAATTTTTCTTGCATAATGGGGTTTAAACTACTCAATTGAAGCTGGTCGCAAAATTGAGAAAAATATCTTTTACACCCTCTAGCCCTTTCATATTTAACGTGTGCTTAAATAAATTTACACCCGATGGAAATTCTCTTAGGCCAGGCGAATTAAACAAAAGCGAACGAGCTCCTCGTGGTGGGAGGGGGGGAGCGAGTGGGAAGAGCGAATGATGTTGTCTTGAACTTATCAATAGAATACCTTGAATCCCTGGTATTTTTATTTTATTTATTTATTTATTTATTTTTTGTTAAGCAAAAAAGATGTAATCTTTCAATACTTTGTACTGAAAACTCTTAAAAACAGCAGCAATAATAAAAACCTAAGCCTATACAATGTAAATTTCGTTTGTTTTAAAAATTGTATTATTTCAATATATAATCATAAATTTGAGTTTTTCAAAGAAAATTTAATACTTATACTACCAGTAGTAATAATGTTAAGACAGCTTAGTTAAAGTCCCGTTACGTTAAGGAATAAACCCTATAACCCACGACAACTTGCAAATCTACACTGAAATCTAAAACTTGCAACTACCGTGTAGTAGTAATAAATATGAGAGTCGCACTTTGCATAAAAGCATAAACGTGGGAAGTGCTACGATAAGAGCATGGTAATATTTGTTTTCGTCCAGTTTTAACGCCTAATTTATTCGAGCGGGCCGTGTGTGGAGCGCAGCGGGGAGCCGCGATGCGCGATAGTCGCTCCGCTGCCTCCAATTTGCAAACCGACTCCATTTTTTACGTATCCACGACGTCAAAAAGCCCACTTTTACGTACTTTAAATTCATAACAGGCAAAGAGGCAATTCAATTTTCGGACATAATTTAAATCAAAACATTCGGATAATTAGACGTACGGAATTGGGCGACCGGGGAGTTACTTTGGTCGGTTTCGATTGAACGCTGCAGATATTTAATGAGCTGAGCTTACTCACGGAACGGATTTATTAATCGAAACTTTAATTATAATATATACACTAGATGAATTTGTTATGAAAAATTATAAATATCTGTTACATGTTGTCAAAAATTTCAGCTGAATTAATGTAAATTTACCTAGTGGCAGAACATTATAAGGGTTATATATGAAGATCTGAAGCTCATTCCAAAAAGATCGGTTGGAACCAATATAAAAATTTAATTTGTATTTGAATTATTTTAAAATAAAATTTTTATAGTTTAATGACTGGTGTTGGTTAGTATATAAATTAATTAAAATCCCTGAACCCTAAGATACATTTAAAAATTAGATGTTGTTTAAATTCTTCGGTTTAAAAACGGAAATATAACGAAACAAAATTAGTTGAATGGCTTGTAAGAATTTTGTGTTCTTATTATATCCTGAAAATGTTTGATATACATTTATACATACTTAACACATTACTAGATACATTAGATGCATTCCTCAAAACATCGACTCACTCCTTGGTGTGTATTTTAAGGTTTTGATGACCAAGGGTCTAATTTCGAACTTTAACAAGTTTCTAACTTTTCTCAAGATCGAACAGACAACCTTTGATTATAAGTTGATCTCCACAACCCAACCAATATTTAACCAGCCCTTGAAAAGGGAAGTTCTTTCCCCCTTCCTCTCCTAGATACATTTCCTTCTCCTCGCAGCTACCGTAACCACTCGGCAATCTCCAGAGAGTTTCATCTCTTCTAAATGTTACCGGAGCGATTGGAGAAAACTCATTAGAAGAAAGAGTGGAGTTCCTAGAAAATGAAGAAAACTCTATTGTAACGGTTTATTGTTATTGGTCCATTTTCCTATTCTTATTCAATAATTCCGGCCGGTACTCGACCGGCAAGTTCCTTGTTCGGCTCCCTTTGCCCATTGTTGTGCGATGGCGAGTTCACACCTTACTGTGGTAATGGTAAACTGGCCGCAGATTGTCACTTGTCCGTGGTGTAACAGGCTATGACTGTGCTTGGACAGTAGGAGCTAACAGATCAGTTAGCTGCATTCTTTCTCATTGTTGAAATTTGTATTTCGCTACTTTGTTTTAAATATTAAAAATTTAAGTTTCTCAACGAACTATCTTTGCAAAGAAGTTGAACGATACAAAATTTCAGTGACTTTTATGTTTATTGAAAAATTGGTAGTGACAAATGGTTGCGCTTATATAAATTTTTTACTTTAAACAACTTTTTCTATACTATAATGCGAGCAATGTCTGAAGGGATGTGTGTTCCACGATCTCGAAATCTAGCGGTTAGATTTTGCTTATACTTTGCATTTAAGAGTGTTTTGGCCCAAAAATAAGTTCAGAAACAGCCTCAATCCCAGGAAAAATCAAATTTAGTCTAAATTTAAGTTTGAAAAAATCGTTATTTTTAACATTGGTCTTATGGGTTAGTATTTTTGGTAACGAAATAACAACGAAAGGTATACGAAAATAAAGGAACAGTAATGTTAAGCAGACCTTTTGAAACACCTGTTAACTGGGAAGAGGTATAGTTGGTTGTTGGTGGAAATTTGATAGCTTTATTTCCAGGACACTATATCAAAACTGAATTAAAACCAACGAGCAAGGCTCGGATAACCTGGTACTATATTTGTTAAACAACGAGTGCTTTGAATTAATTCGTTGTACAGAAGTACTCAAAATATTTTATATTAATTTTTACTCCAAATTTTAATTGATCCGTGTAAGTAAACCACTTAAGGTATTGCCTTAGAGGAGGGAAAAATCTACTTTTCTCATAGACGAAGGTAGGAGAAAAACAGCAATCACATAAACAAATGGTTTAAAAGATAATACACACTTTCTAGAATTTATATGTGGCACAGAACACTTTAATACTGACGGAATTATAAGGACTAAACTAAGTGGGCTAAAATCATTCCTTCACATGGCCTAACTAAAAGCCAGTTCAAATATTTTATCTGTACACATTACTGTATTTCGTCTGAAATAGTGTACCAATCCATAATACCCCATCTGGGTTATTTTCAACAAAATATAAACTATTTTTATATTCCCACGGAAAATGTATAATTTTCTGAAAACTCTAGAGCCGGATGCATTATCAGGCATTACCCAAGAGTCAATACATAAATATAAACGCCATTCGTTATACATGGGTGGATATACGAAGGCTGTTTCCTGCATTTACCCAACCCGCTGGGCCATTATACCTCAATATTGATGGTAATTTGCTCTTCAAACAAAGGTTTTGTGGGCCCGATCCCCCGATGTTTGATTAGGTCATATTTAAATTTTTATAAGGTCAATATATAACACGATTTTCGGCAATGCTCAATGAATCGCCGCCTACTCAAGCCTGTAACTCAAGAGATCTCACATAAGTGATGCAACCGCTGCGGTCGCGAATGGCCTAATCATCAAACAATGCCTAATCAATCACGACAACACTATATCGGCAGGACTGGGTAATTTGTACGTCGCCTTCTTCTTCCTCTTACCTGCTAATATCTTTATCCTAGGAATAGTAGCTCATTGATCGATCAGGATGAAGTGACAATAGTTGGTTTGTCAAGCGACAACGTGCAGTCATACAAGGTTGTTACCTCTAGTCATTGTTTTACTAGTTTGATTTAATCTCACTGTAATTGATTCTTTTTTATTTTGGCTATAGGTATGCATTATTATTCATTGGTTGTGATGAAAATAGATACATAAAAATACCATAATTTGGGATAAAAAAATAATAAATGAAAATATAAGGGAAAATAGGTTAGAAAGACAATATATACTGTATAACTATTTTTACAGTTTAAAAGTTCTCAAATACAACTCTATTCATTTAAACTATCAGGCTCTAAAACTGGTATCCTGGTAGGGAAGGAGACTTGTTGCATGGCTGTACTATCTATCTATCTACATGCATTGTAGATAGATGATATTGGGACAATAAGTCAGCCAGGATTCAGAAAAACGTGCTGATTGAATGTAATTTGTTTCTCTTATCTGGGATTCTGGTGTCTGTAATTAAAAAACATAATCTATCTATATATATGTAATTCCGTAAGCGAATCGGTCCCCACGAAATATCTCGAGTTAGGAGAAAGATAGGGCAACGTATTATGGCTCATTTTAAAGCTTGAGGGCCAAGGACGCAAGGAAAAATACCATAATTATCAAAAGTTACCTGGGCTTTGCCCCATTGGTCCGTGAAGTTCCAATGTTAATCTTATGGGGAGGAGATTTTTAGATCTACCAACACCTACTACTAAGACAAAGCCGGAGCGCTCTGACGTCAAATGCCTTGTGACGTCACCTAAAAGGCAATGTCAAAACAATAATTTGTTTTTGTTTACATGGGCTGTTTTTCATAATCTTCAATAAAATTTTCTCGTATTTTGTTTATAAAATTTGTAATGTATAGTGTATGGTGTTTTAAAACTGATTTTTCATTCAATAACAATTTTGTTCATAAATGTGGTTATTTCATATTGAATCGAATTTCAATTTAAATATCTGAGTGTTTTGAATAGTTCTGTGTGTTGTTTACGACCCAGCTAAACAGTTTTTACATTGGAAGATTAGAAAGATTGTACTGAAAAAATGAGGAAGAAAGATGCGTATTTAATTTACCTAATAATCAGAAAGTACCTTCTAGATGGATGGGCTAAACGTTATTCTTAACATCAATTATCAACGAAATCATGGTTGCCTGCTAGCAACTTTTCTTTGAAAAGTTCATGAAACTATCATGGGTACCGAGATTAAGCGTGTGGAGATTCATTTCCAGCCTACTAATGAAAATTAATTGAAAGCATCAGGCGCTGATTTACAAATTTTAATGAAGAAACTACAATAAATGATGTTGCTGTGAAGAATTAAGATGATAATGCCAATAACCTAACTCAGAAGTGACGAAAGTACTATAGTAAAAACAGACATTTTTCGATCTAAGCAGCACAAGTTTTAATTGCATTACTGTATTTCATTGATTATAACGAATAGCCTACCAGTTAATATGTTATTTTCAAATAAAATGTTTGAATCGTTGTGGTTAAATATTTGTACACATTTCATACTCATAGTTTAGGAGAGTACCGTGTGTAGGCTAAATAAATGGTATTGCCAACAATTTCATTAGAGGCCAAATAATAGTTAGGCCTACCGATAGTCAACTATTATAATTTTTTAATTCCTGTAAAAATACGTATCACTTTGTGTCCGAAAACATTATTTTAAGATATAAAATTATTTGAGTTAGACAATTGTTTAAACTTTTCCATGAAATGAAAGCAAATAATTCATAATATTTAGGACGATTGGTACCTTTTTAAAAATCAAATATTGGAAATGAATACATTCCATTGTAGTACATCTCTAGGTTAGTTGTTATTAGGGTTGAACGGAAAATGTTTTTGTTTTCGCTATCAGCTGATGCTAAAAGGCAAACAAAAATGGCAGCACTCCGGCTTTGTGTTCTAGGTGGTGTTGGATCTACACGTGTGATTAAGCAGATGTTCCAGTGAATATTTTATATTAACTGAACAACTCAGATGTTTACTTTGAGTTAAGATAACCTTAATTATAACTTTTTAAAATCGGCAATGCACTATAAAAAAGGTAAATACCAATAGTCATGGAAAAATTACGAATCCACAGTGTATTTCTTCTTCGTGGCCACATCTATTACATTTAATACATAATCAGGACTGAGGACTAAAATGATTTTTTATATTGAATAGACCACAATTAAAAGATGCTTAACCTTGATACAGTTAGTATAATAGTTAATATATTGTCTTTACTCAGTGAATGGCGTTTAGTTATTATGTTACTGTTTTAAATTTTGGCTATATTTAGTGGTTAGAGTTAAATCGTTTTACTAAAGTGTTTGTTTATTTTCGACTGAATGTTGTAAACTACAAACATTGAATAACCTCTGCGTGAGGGATATTTCGTTTTTATTCATTCTCTACTTCTTTCTTTACGTAGGTAGTATGGAGACAACCAATGCCCGTTAACCCATACAGACGGGGGGCTAGGCCCTATTCATGTAAATGACAGTGTGCGAAAACAAACAATATATAAATCAATGTTTTTCATTAAACAAACAGACAAAACGTACTACAGCCATAGCACGAGGGATGTCGATGAAACGGGGGGTAGGAGGCATTTGGGTACATGTACATTGGGGGCATGTTGGGGCATGGGTGGATATAAAGGGAATCATAATCTATATATATAATTACACGTACGTGGAAGAATGGGGGAGGCATGGAGGACAGGGGGCAAGGGGACTCGGGGAGGAACGGTGGTCAAGGGGGTACAGTAGTATGGGGGAAACGGGGGCCAAGGGGAATGGGAGAACGGGGGTGCGGGAGCATGGGAGGGTACAAGGGGCAAGATGGGCTTTGGTGGTATAGGGGTAGTTGGGCTTGGGGGTCATGGAGGCACAGGGAAGAACGGCGGGCATGGGGGCACGGGAGAGTGTGGGACAGAGGAGACACGGGGCATAGGGGTACGGGTGTATGGGACGTGGGGGGAGGGTACAAGGGACAAGACGGGCTTATGTGGTATAGGGGTAGTTGGGCTTGGGGGGCATGGAGGCTCAGGGAAGAACGGCGGGCATGGGGGTACGGGAGAGTGGGGGACAGAGGAGGCACGGGGAATAGGGGTACGGGTGTATGGGACGTAGGGTTGGCGAGGGGTATGGGAGGGTACCAGGGGCACGAAGGGCTTTGGTGGCACAGGGGTAATTGGACATGGGGGAGGCTTGAGAGCGAAAGGGGACAAGGGGGAGGCATGGGAGACATAGGGGCACTGGGAAGACCGGCGGGCATGGTGGCACTGGAGCATGGGGGGAACGGGGGCCAAGGGGAGGCATAGTGGGTGGGGGCATGGGAGGGTACAATAGTCAAGAGAACCTTTGGTAGCATGGGGACACGGGGAAGAACGGTTTTAAATGCAAGGAGGACGGGGGACAGAGTGGAACCACGGGCATGAGGGTACGAGAACATGGAGGGAACAAGAGCTTGATGGTGAGGGGGTGGGGGGCATGGGAGGGTACCAGGGGCATGAGGGGCTTTGGTGGCACATGGGTAGTTAGACAAGGGGGCATGGGAGGGACATGGAAAAGGCTTGCTGGACAAAGGGGACATGAGGAAGAACGGCGGACATGGGAGCAAAGGAGCATAGAGGCCGGAGGGGCACAATGTGGTACGGGTGGTGCGGGGGCATGGGAGGAACGCGGGTCCCTGGCGCATATGGGGGTACTAAGCACGGGTCATGCGGGGGAACAAGGGACATGGGGGAGGCATGGGGAACACGAGGAGCTATGGGGAGGGGGCACAGGGATTCAGAATATAGTGTTGTACAGTATTAATAGGCTATAATAACCATTTTGTCACGTTGTATTGAAGTATTTTATTTATTTGAGTTACGAACTCATCACGTAGATGGTTAAGGTTAAAACCATTTTTATTGCGTCCGGCAGTTTAGTAGTGTAATGAATTTTCATTTTTCTACCAAATAGACTACTACAAGGAAAATTATTGTTCCATTGCTGATTTGATACCACCAATAAGTTATATCAAGATTAAGTTAGTATTTTATAAGAAAATTCAAGAGTGTAGATTCACAGTATAGCTTGAGAAGAATTACATTAACTGTGCAAGGAGGTGATGAATTAAAACTTACTTTTGGAGATAGCAGCCCCATTTAGATTTTTAGGGGCCTTTGCCCCTATAAGCCCCTAGTCATAAATATTTTCCAAATCGGGACTTTCAATTTTGCACTCGTCGACATAAAATATTATAGGCTAATATACGGGTAAAAGTACGTGTTCCTACTCATAAAACCGTTCCTTCGTGAACACGTTTTTTACGTTGTGTTTTATTAACAATTACACCGGTAAACAATTAACTTAACTTAATAATATTCAAGAAAACATTTTTATTTTAAACTAGTATGGTTAATATTAAATTTAACTATGATATTGTTCTGGTAACCTATTTAAGTACAACCTCCGTTATTTATTTATTAAATGCTAGAAGAGTAACCAATCATTAGCTACCGGCACTCTCCTGCCCTACCCAGGAAGCCCTCGCTGACATCGTGACCGGCGGGGGTGGACCGCAACACTTGTCCGGCGCCACTACACGGTGCGGACGGTAACGGCCACCGGTAATTGGAAGGTAAGTGGGAAGAGGAAGGTGGAAGGTGGCAGAGTAGCGTGGAGTGCGTGGTCGGCGGCGGTACATCACGGGCGCGTTCAGCCAACTATTTCATACTCCAACTACCGGTAACTCCAGCGGGACGATTAATAAACCGGTAAATTGTGCCGGAAACGCCCCCTTCCAAGCCACCGGTAATGCCGATTTGTGGTGGTGGGGGTGGAAGGGGGAGAGGGTGGTTATCTGTCTGGAGGCGAGTGGTGCCATTAAAATACCATGAGATCAGGTAAAATATATATATATATATATATATTTTTTTTTTGCAAAACGTTAAGATTGGGTAGCTTTTTCCGTGTGAAGAGAAGAATTTTACTAATGAATATGTATTGTCAAGAGTCACAAATATTACTAAGGAAACCCGGTTAAATTTTCGAAATTTTTTAGGTATGAGGGGCATAATATAACAACTATTTAACTAAACACTTACCAAGTTTAAAGAAAGTCGGTTGAAAAACGACGTCCGAAACCGGGAATAAAATACCATTTTTTGCATTAAAAGCCGTATGGTTAACATTGCCGACTGCGCAACAATGGGCTACTGGCCCAAAGGTGAAGATGACCCTTAAATTTGAGTTAGTTATCACTGTTATCATAAAGCTAATAGAGAGCAAAATGTTATCAGAATAATATTATTATAAACATACGTATGATAAGAAGAATTGACCAAGTTAATTGTTTTATACTAAATAAAAATTAAAGTTAAGGAATTAAAGGTCCAAATTATAAAATGGACTTCTCTTATAGTCTATAATGTTGAATGTGTGGCAGAATCATACAAAATAAATTGTAAGGCTAAATTGCACAATGTTTGGGATCCCGACGTTCATTTTCATTTCAGATCAATGCCTTCTCCCTTGGGCAAACACAAATAGAAGGTTCCGTTTTGTTATTGAAGGATCATGAATTTCATGAACTTGTTTATTTTTACAGGAAAAATTCCACAAATAGAAAATTTACTGTTTGAAAGGGAAACAATTATACCTATAATCTTATTTCACTAAAAACATCGTGCTTTTGGTATCGTTTTAATTAAAGGAGGATATAACTCACATCCAATCAAAATTGTTCCAAAAGTAATTTTCCGGAATTAACAGAAGTACTAATTGTAGGCTACTATACTCTAACTATATGAGAATGCTGAACATGTCAATATATCGTACCGTACAATAAATATTCATACATAGCGAATACTCAATTTATACAATACATAATCTGTATAAATATGCTACAAATTGCCAACGTATACAATTTTACTTGTCAGGTGTCAGGCATATTAATGATACCCAACAAACGATCTAGCAGATATAATAAAATACATAGTATTCGACATTTCTCGATGAAATTATCTAATTCATTTTAAATTCTACGTTGATATTATCATGCTAAGTTATTCTTGTATAACCGTGAATAATATACATTGAAAGTTTGTTAACCACACCATATTTACTTAACTATACATTAATAATTTACATTTTATTTTAGCTCAGCAATGGTATGGCATAAGCTTATACTTTATTAAGAAATACAACCAAAACTACTTCCTATTAAATATGTAAAACCCTTATTATAACAGCAAGGTGACAACTTCTTCGAATTACCTAATTATATCCTCATTAAATCTGTAAAAACTTGACAGTGAAGAAGAACTCTAAAACTGCAAACAAAATATTGCCAACAAAGAAGAAGAACTGGTTAGGGCAGTAAGACATTATGTGGAACAAAGGTTGGGCAGTTGTGGTCATCAGCGAGATTCGCCAGGTCAAGGGTCAAGATCCAGTGTGGAGATACAACAGGAGATGTCGTCAAACAAGCGTTTGTAACATGGAGGAGTCGGCACCGGACGCATCACCGACTTGGAGCTCTTATCCTGTCCAAAGTATAAAACCCGGCAACAATTTAGCAAGCCACATTTTATTAATCCTCTACGATCCTTGACAACTCTCCTTGTACAGTCTTTCGACACGAACATAAATAGCTTTCAGCACCTATGACGCTATTATTTGTGGGCTTCATAAACATGCCGGTGTGTGCTGTAGTCCTTGTTGTAAAGTTACACCTAGCACCTGACTCATTGCGTTCACCCGACTATTCCTTTTACAACTTCCTTTTCTGCGTTCCTGGTTGAGACGGTCTGATTTATGCTCCTCTGGTACTACCTGATAAAATATTCCTTGTACGACAACTTGCACCGACTTAGTTTATTACTGGATTCACTACTTTTATATAAGGTGATTTTGTGATGGCGATGTGTAGAAAATAAAATTCCTTGCTTCTTGTTCACAGTAGTAAACATTTAAATTACATATATAGTGGTAAACTTACTATATCCGTTTTTGGCTAAAAACTTTCATCGTATGACGGAATTTTTATTTATCTTATGGGCCAATAGTGAGTTAATCTTATCACTGTATGTTTTTATTTTTGAATTATTTACTTTCCATTTATTGTCATATAAAGATTCTCAAAAATTTGTTGTATCCCCATTCATAACTAAATGCAATTTTGATTCTGCAACGTTCCTTTGTATACCCCATTTTCAAACTATTTTAGATGTAACCTCTGGCTGAAAACCTTGTGATACAGCTAAGATCACAAAATACAACTCTAAAATACAACACGTAACAAATTAGCACGTACAATCCTAATTTTTGTTAAATATTTGTGTGTTGATATTTTGTTGGGTAATTGCATCACGCACCATTTTAAGTTTTTTACCTGTAAATTAATGAAAATATTGTAAACCACTGACTTTTATTTACATTTTGTACAAATGTATATTATTTTAGTTTTAACTGTTTTTACAACGAAGCCCCAGCAAAAGGAGTTAAAGTTGGAATATTTTAATCAAATTGAGTTAAGTCGATAAGTCATTCTTGGTTCTGCTATCAACCAATATATTCGTCAGAGTTAAGTGATCAAAGGTCGTTTAAGGTAAGAATCATGCACACCAGACTTAGGGGATGAACACACAGAACGCGGCGCGGCGCGGCACGGCGCGGCGCGTCATGACGCGTGAAAAACAAATTCATAGTTTGTTATGGAGTTGAACACACAGAGAGCGGCGCGGCACGGCGCGGCGCGTCTTCACTTGGACCAGTTGAGGGGATGAACACACAGAACGCGGCGCGGCGCGGCACGGCGCGGCGCGTCATGACGCGTGAAAAACAAATTCATAGTTTGTTATGGAGTTCAACACACAGAGAGCGGCGCGGCGCGGCGCGGCGCGGCACGGCGCGGCGCGTCTTCACTTGGACCAGTTGAGTTTGATTTTTTGGAGCGTCAACACGCGTTTTCGCGCGTCTTCCCTGCAAATATGATGGATGGTGAGTGTTTAACGAAGTGTTTTGTAGGCCTGCACTGTGGCAAGCGAAGCATAAACATTAAAAGAACAGGGGAATTGTGGACACGCTGTGGAATAGGTGACAATGGTAGAATATATTGCTTAAATCTATACCATACTTATTTAATACACTGAGGTTTATTTTGTAATTGGAACTTCTTTACAGTTTCACTGACTTTAAAGTTTTTAGTGTCGTTGGACAGACTTGGTGTGCATGTGTAGTTGTTTGGTAGTCAGGATTCGGGATTGTTTAACGACGATCGCAGTATTTCACATTATAAAACCTACACTTATTTAATACACTAAGGGTTTTTGTATGGAGAACTCCTCCTACAATTTACAACCGAAATTAAAGTTTTTGGTGACGTTGGATACGGTTTGATCTGTATTTGTTTCCGCCAAAAACGAACGTGTGATACTTTAAATAAGTGTTTTCCAAACGCAGCAAACATCGAACCAATTTGCTCAACGCCATATCGGACACTGATTACTGAAGTGAAAAGAGTAAAGACGCTCCGCGCCGCGCCGCGTTCTGTGTGTTCAAGTCGACGCTTGATGACGCGCCGTGCCGCACCGCGCCGCCCCGCGCCGCCCCGCGCCGCGCCGCGCCGCGTTCTGTGTGTTCATACCCTGAGTTTGATTTTTTGGAGCGTCAACACGCGTTTTCGCGCGTCTTTCCTGCAAATATGATGGATGGTGAGTGTTTAACGAAGTGTTTTGTAGGCCTGCACTGTGGCAAGCAAAGCATAAACATTACAAGAATAGGGGAATTGTGGACAAGCTGTGGAATGAGGTGACAATGGTAGAATATATTGCTTAAATCTATACCGTACTTATTTAATACACTGAGGTTTATTTTGTAATTGGAACTTCTTTACAGTTTTCACTGTCTTTAAAGTTTCTAGTGTCGTTGGACAGACTTGGTGTGTATGTGTAGTTGTTTGGTAGTCCGGATTCGGGATTGTTTAACGACGATCGCAGTATTTGATATTATAAAACCTACACTTATTTAATACACTAAGGGTTTTTGTGTGGAGAACTCCTCCTACAATTTACAACCAAAATTAAAGTTTTTGGTGACGTTGTATATACGTTGTATATGTATTTGTTTCCGCCAAAAACGAACGTGTGATACTTATAAGTGTAAATAAGTGTTTTCCAAACGCAGCAAACGTCGAACCAATTTGCTCAACGCCGTATCGGACACTGATTACTGAAGTGAAAAGAGTAGAAGACGCTCCAGAAGACGCGCCGCGTTCTGTGTGTTCATACCCTTATAGTGGCAACACACTGCCTAAATTGAACGAACGAGAGGACAAGATTAATATACATATGCTAAATAATGACCTAACCAAAACAAACCAAGCCAAATTTAAGAAATGTGGTGCCTATAACAGACGAGTTTTATAAACTGTTAACACGTTTTCGAACCATACTTTTCTTGCATGCACGGGACGGGCGGGGCCACGGAGGCATCGGTACCAGTAGGGTAGAGATCTCACGATACGCCAACCCGTTCACGAGCGGCTCGATGCAATGCATAAATGAAATCGTGTGTCCTTGAGTGGTCGATTTGTCGGATGGCGGAAGGGGAAACTCACGCCCCCACGCGGTCACGACTGCGCCAATCAACACCGCGAACTAAACGCTAATGTGATTATGCGTCTGTAGCGTCATTAGCGGCTGATAAGAGTGTCGCTTGATATACCGCGGACCGGAAGTGACGTGTGCGTGCGCGTGTGCGTGCGTGAATGTCCGCCCTGAGCGTGAGGCGAGCAATTAATATCTATTATAATAGTGGCTCGCCCTTATAAAGGCAAGGTTGACCCATGCCTTATTTATGGCAGCTGACAACGCGCCAATATATCTTGAACGCGTGTGTTAAATTTCTAGTTACACTTTCCAACAAGTAAATCTTCCACTTCTACGGAATGGGGATTATGTGGAGGAATAAATGATTTTGTGGAGCTCATAAACTCGTGCTGATATCGATCTAATTACACTTGTTTGTTTAATGTAAACGAGAAATGTATTGTGGTGTTTTTAATTTATTGCGAACAATTTGCTTCAAAGCTTGTTTTACATTATAATTATAGTTTACATCCACTGCACAAAAATAATGTTATGTCGATGAAGAACATTGATTTATTTTACTGCGGTATTAACATCTGACGGGCATTTAAATAAGAATTTGTTCAAATGTACGTGGAAGTAAACACACCTCTTATTTTTCTAACCTTTAAACCAAACCTAAAATAACCTAACCTGACCTAACCTAACCCTAACCTATCCAAAGCTAATTCAGAATTATAGGCCAGTATCTCTACTGCCAACTTTTTCAAAAATATTTGAAATAGCAATTTATAATCAATTAATAAACTATTTTGAATCAAATAATCTTTTAATGTCAAATCAATTTGGATTTAGAAAAGACAAAACTACAACTATGGCAATATCAAGTTTTGTTATTTTGTTAACAAAGTGTCAACATTCCTTGATAAATCCCAAAATGCCGCAGGAGTATTCTGTGATTTATCAAAAGCTTTTGATTGTGTTAACCATCAACTATTAATTAAAAAATTAGAGTTTTATGGGGTAAAGAAAAAAGCGCTATTATTACTTAAGTCTTACCTCATAAATAGAATGCAAAGTGTTTCAATAAATGGCCAAAATTTCTTTGACATTCAAAGCAATATTAAAAATGGGGTGCCTCAGGGCTCAATTTTAGGTCCACTCTTATTTTTAATCTATATTAATGACTTACCTGTAGTTACTACAAATTGTGAGGTGATTTTATATGCTGATGACACCTCTTTATTATGCTCGGACTCTGACATTAGCAACTTACAAAACATAATTGACTATAATTTAAATCAATTAGAAGAATGGTTTACAATAAATGGACTTAAGTTAAACCAAAATAAGACACAATTTTTGCAATTCATAAATCGTAACACAAAACAAATCACTTTAAATAATTTCCGGTCAATAAAAACAGTAGAAAATACAAATTTTTTAGGCTTACAATTAGACAACAATTTGAAATGGAAGTCTCATATTTCATTCCTTCTAAAAAAATTACATAAAGCATTTTACGCTATTCATTTTTTGTCCAATATAACCGACTTAAAAACCCTAAAAATGATTTATTTCGCCTATTTTCATTCAAGAATAATTTATGGAATTGAATTGTGGGGGAATTCAGTTGAAAGTAAACAAATATTTAAATTGCAAAAGAAAATGGTGAGAGTAATGTGTAAAAAACACCCTAGAACCCATTGTAAACCGTTATTTCAAAAGTTAAATATACTGCCATTACCCTCTTTATTCATTTTCAAAAGTATTATGAATATCTTCAATAGTAAAATTGATATTAAAGATTTAAATAATGATCATAAATTTAATACCAGACATAAATATATAAACTTTCATTATCCAGCTCATCATTCAAATCTCTTTCAAAATTCTCCATTTTACATGAGTATAAAACTTTTTAATTCTTTACCCAACAAAATTAAACATATAAATGATGAAAGAAAGATAAAAAAAGAAATTGGAAATTTTCTTCAAAGGGAATGCTTTTATTCAGTAAACGAATATCTAAATTTTGAGAAATAAACAATGAAAATTGAGAAAATGTATTTTAGTCATATTTTTGTGCTTTTAAAATGTAAGAAAATTAATAATGTAAAAAAAAAATATATAAATGCATATCACCTGAATTTTTTAACTCCAGTAGTATAAGTAAAAATCTATCAAAATTATTGTTTTTAAAACATTGCCCAACGACAACATGTTGTGTTTATGCAATAAAGAATTTGTATTTGTATCTAAACCTACTAGGCCTAAACTATAAATTTTCCTATGAATATGCTTTGTTAACACTTTCAAATTTAGTTTAAAATAATTGTGAGTATTTCTTGGATTTAACGATTACAGTCATCATATTACGTTACACTACATAATAAGAGATGAAGACATAATTTTTAATAGCTCCAAAACAATGTCAAGAATGCAGTCAAACACGGCATGGTGGCCAACAAAGAGCTGCTGGCTCATCCAGAAGCCGGTTATTCTGCCTTTATCGCAAATCATAAAGAGGATGCGCGGGAACCTCCTGCTGAATGCATAATTTTAGAGTTTTTATCGCGCAGAGCGATCAGCGACCTTTACTCCTAATACATTCGATGAGTGATAAGATGGCTGATAAGGCGCCGCGACGGGAAGAGCGTTGCGCATGATTTGCTATCGTTATGTCAGCGCCATTGTTTTGGGGAAGAATAAATCAACACAAGTGTGGCGGGCCACGAAATTGGCCGAACATCTTCATTGTTCTAAAATTTGTAACATCGCCGCTCGCTCCCATTGTATTGGGGCGTAAAACCAGATACAATGGTCTGATCTTTGTTTATTACTTAAAAAGGAACCAGTCTTGATTTGAATTGTAATAATTTAGGGATTACAGGCCAGTTATGTTTACTTTGAGTATTTTACTTAGCTAAGGTGAATTTTGACATCTCTGCCAACAGACGATTAATCTACTTAAACCATGCCTATTTTAGTTGGTTTTATAACTGTTTATGGAAAGAGCTAATCCTTATATATATAATTATGTCTGGAATGGCTTACAGAGTTTAAACTTCCGATGTGTGTAAAATATGGGAAATTGCAGTTATTTTGCTTTTCAAAAAATATTATGAAGGGATATTTGATTGGTCACGTGCTCTCAAATAAATGTCTAAAATATTCTCCAGGATATACATATTTCTCTACATAATCAATAATATTATGTTTAACTAAAAAGTCCACATAGATTGCTCCCTGGTTCAGTAATTTGAGTATATCTGAATTTAAATAAATCACTATCGCCTGGAAGGAAAACTCTTTAATAAACATGTTCATGAATTATTATACAAGGTACCTCACAAAACATGATTAAACTTTCCTTGAGCTTTCTTTGTGACTTTGCATGTAAATGTCCCTATTTAACTAAATTTGGAGTGTTGTAAATTACCTGGTCAAAACTAAAACCACCAACAAAAATTGGATATTTTCCAGCGCAAAAATTACTAAAGGTTTAAAGAAGGCGGGCATAGGGATACGCCCCTGTAAATGATTCAAGTGATCCTAATTTTTAGTTGGGGACTCCTTGCACTGATTTAACTTGTATGTAACGTCATTCGTGATAAATCATCTCTGATCTCGTGTAAGTGGTTCGCGCCAGTTTCCCTATACCATATTCGCCGGTTGTGTTCGCCGGTCGACCGCTAGAGTCGCTAGCATCGCCCACATGAGGTGGGAGTCTACGTGTTCGACAGTATTTACAACGGGCACAACACAATAATAGTAGACAAATTGTCGCGTGGGCTGAAACTACAGCCGTAGGTCAGAATTATAGTGTTAACAGTTATAGCTGTGATGGTGGAGTAAGAGTATGGTGCAGCCTCAGCCACCCCTGGGCCGCTACTGACTGTCAACTGTGTTGCTTTACTGTGGTTACGCCAGATGTTTGCATGATTGTATGTTCTGACATTTATGACAACAGTCAGAATGATTTTCTCTACACTGTGTCAATAAGTTATTTCTGGGATAAAAATTGTATTGACCTGAACAAGACTTTATTGAAGGAAATATCTACCCAAATAATCTAAGGAAATAGTTAACCCATTTAATGCCAAATTATTTCTTTTAAATTTAGTGCGGTGGCTTAGTGCTGCGCTCTCGTAGCGAACTCTCATACCAACGGCCTACAGTCTGCCCCGCTAGGGGCGCGCACTGTTCATAACCCTAATTCTCGGGTCTAGGCTGCCGGTCGTGATAGCTCAGATGGCAGCCTGACCTGGTGGTGCAACTCTTAAAGGGTTAGCCGATCTGTGGTAACGTTGGTGGGAGGGCCCACGTTAAATAAACGGTGGCAGGCTTGCGTGGAAGTTGACGGGATCGGTTGATTCTTTGAGAGTTGCACCTTGGTCAACACTGATTTTGCTACTTTTTACTACTGTTAACTGTGTGTGTGCCATTAAGGCTTTGAAATACGAAAGATAATCATATTTTCAATCCAAGATGTCAATTAAATTCATTCTAATGATGCCATATAACATTTTACTCCCGTCTTAATTCTAAGTGTCCCAGAAGGGGACCATGGGCCTTAATGGGTTAATTCCATTGAATTATTTTATTAAAATCAAGTTAAGTCTTTTAAAATTAAAATTCAAAACAAAAGAGTTGCTGCAAAGAGTTGAATGGCAAAGTATCAAACATATTGCGTGCATCGGTGGAGTTGAGGTTAGAACGCCCGACGTCATGGGTTTGAGTCTGCCGTCTGCCAGTGAATTTTATCTTACATCAGTACCGTTCACCTTGTACTGTGTTCACCCCATTACTTTGTCCAATACAATCCACGCACAGATCAATAGTCTATATTTGTACATTTTTGACGGGGAAACGTTCATCAAGTTAAGTTCGAAAACCAGCATGATCGGATCATGCATGGGAACAGGGTTTTATTGGAATTTCAAGAGCTGTCAAAAAAGGGCTTTGGCATTTTTTATCTCAATTTACTGATTTCAACTAAAACCATTCAAAAGAGCTTAAAAAAGCAAACAATTAAGTATATTTAATATTTAATTTAGCATACTGCAACAGATAACGGATAAAATTAAAACAAAATGTTCTCCATGTCATTCTTAAGGGAAATAAAAATCCCCTTTGTATATATCTCACGTATTTATTGACATGGTATGTTAAAATTAAACACGTACATTCACGAGGTAGAGTGTAACGTACCTTAAATTTGCTTGTACAACACTCATATGGCGGCAAACCTACATACTCGCCTCCTTGGGGTTTATGGAAAAAATAATCGATACCAGAATTTGGTGCAATTTAATAGCATGCAGGCTACCTGCATTGAAAGTGAATTATCGTCTATCTGCTTATAACACTCCCATGGCCACCTCAAATTATATCAAACTGGCTAGGTAGTTGAGTGGTTATAGTGCTCGCATTTGCATCCAAAGGTTGCCGGTTCGATACTGAAAAGTTAGGAGCTTTTTAAAGGTTCGATTCCGGACCCAATAGCTATTTCTCATTGGCATTTTAATTAATGGTGCTTTCTATCAACTAGTGGATGTTAGATAGTAACAAGACTGGGGGTTTTACCGTTCCGTATTAAAACGTTTCAAAAATTGACATTGGCATGAATACGCACAAAAATACAAATTCAGAAAAACTCATAAGTTTTTTCTACGGCCCCCATTATCATCAAATTTTAGAAATTTCATCCGCTCTCGAAGACTATCCTCCACGGTTGCCAGCTCCATTACAACCACCGGCAATATGAATAGATAAATCAATAACTGTTGCACTTATGACGGTTCCAAGCCCGGTAACCGGTATGTGATTGATGCCCCATAAAGCTGCAACCGTTGTACAATTGTATCTGTTATTGTTTACGTGCTGGGCCTTGACATTTGCCAGACCTGTTACGCTCGCGCCGCGTTACCGTTGCGGTTAGGAAACTGATATTTCCATATCAGCTCGTTCGAGACGACATTTCCTTTATTTGCCGTCTTCTTTAATTGCTGCCATTTGTGGAAAAACTTATAGTTCTTAATGGGAGGTCTTAGCGCTCACAGTGTAAATGAGTATTGGTTCGAAATAAGGCGTGTAGTATAAATCTTTTAAGTTATTACTGTTAGGAATTTTTATAGAAAAAGGCGAAAGTTCTTTAGGTGACTTTTAATACTCCTTATTTACAAGGTCTTGACTTCGTAATAAGGTTGGACTTACAAAAACATTGATTAACTGCTACTGACGTTTATTTCTAATTTTCTTACACGTCTTATCAAAGATATTAATTATTGCAAAATAGCGAGCTAGGGCTTGTCCTTGCAAACAACACTAAACATATCATCTAAATACATTGTAAACGTATTTTAAAACAAGAACCGTATCTTCAAATGAAAACTCATCGAAAGTAAAAAAGCAAACTGTTATTAAAATTCACTACAGGTATAAATAAACTTACAAAGTGATGTTGAACTGTAGAGATTTATTGTAATTTAATCCATTTTATCTAAAAAGTAAATTAATAAGCAAGTACATTATTTTCGTCACTTTCCAGCTTGTGTGCATACTAGGAAAAAAGCGCTTATCCCGTTAAGGACGGTATCGTCCTGTGGAAAAGCAGAATTACATTATTCACGTCAGCCCCCATAGGGTTACGCTTTACAGGAGTTCAAAGTTTCATTGTTAATCTTTTGGGAGAAGGGTAGTGGATTGAATCATTAGAGAGTTGTAATAACTAATGCTATAGATAAATAGGAAAAACTAATGTTCCAGTTATAAAATGTTTTAAAACTAATTGGGTCTAGAGTCTAGTCTAGATCAACTTAATTTTTAGTCGAATATTTATCAGACGGTAATTTCTAGTACACTTTATTCTAATGTTTTATGGACACGCAAACATATGTTAAGAGTCATCTTCATCCTTGTGCCAGTAGCCCATTGTTGTGCAGTCGGCAATGCTAACTTTTAAGCTTTTAATGCAGAACATGGTATTTTATTCCCCTGTTTCGGACGCCGTTATTCAACCGATTTTCTTGGAAAGTGTTTTGTTGAATAGTTATGTTAGGCCCCTCATACCTTGAAATTTTGAAAATTTAACAAATATTACTCTCTGGGACGTCGCAAAGTAACGAGATTTTCCTTAGTAATATTTGTTACATTTTCGAAATTTTGAGGTATGAGGAGCATAATATAACTATTCAACCAAGTTTAAAAAAAAACGGATGAAAAACGGCGTCCGAAACAGGGGAATAAAATACCATGTTTTGCATTAAAAGCCGTATGGTTAACATTGCCGACTGCGCAACAATGGGCTAAAGGCCCGAGATAAATACGACTATTAAGGTTTACTTTACTTCTATAAAAATTTCACGCTTTAAAATCACCTTTTGGTTTTTTACCAGAATGAGATACATTTATCGCCCGAAAGAAAAAGTGGTCGAATTTGTCACCAGTTACATTGCCAGAAGAAACCCGAGGATAACAGTCTGGTGAAAAACGTAACGACCATTATGAAATGACGTCAGGGCATGTTAGCACCTCTCCCGCGTGGATTCCACGCGTAGGTGATCAATCTCGCGAGGTTCGGGCTGTCAGACTGATTGACAGAGCAATTTGAACCATCGGGCCGCCAAAATTGGCGCTCCAGATCGTGGTGTTGTTTGTTTGATGAATGGAAGGGTCGCGACCTCGCGCACGCGCGCCGCGTGCATTCCTTCACCGAAGCTCGGCCCCCATCCGTCTCCATCGATCCTCCCATTAGCAAAGCGGCAGGCGGCGAAGGTGGTTGCCGATCGGGTGACCCAGATAGCAGATAGCGAGGTGCAGGGAGAATCGATTAGTGAAACAGCAGGTGTTGCTCTTGGAGAAAATATTTTGCATCCTCTGGTTTTTTGGTAGATTGTCTTCAAATGAACCGTTACTTGGAAAATTAAACACTGATAAACTCCTGTAGAAGAGTTTGACAATGGTGCTTCTGGTGACTGCTGACATAATGATGGAATACTAAAGAGTGGGATGCAAAGTATAAATCTTTACCTGCATTACATGTTACATTTGATATGAGTTAAATATACTGAACCCAATAAGTGTTATATAATATCCCATTGAAAAAATAGTTTCATCCCAAAAAACCGGCAAAGTGTTGATGCTAGTGTTACCTCTTATTTGCCAAAGCGAGCGCTTCTTTACACCCCTCAAATATGTCAAAATGAAATTCTTGTTTACAAAAAAAAGCAAAATAATAACAAGTTCAAAAATATTATATTCACTTATTTTTATTCAATCAATGAGCATTCTAACTGGTTCTATCTGTATTTTCGGGCGGTGTTTTACTCTCAAGGTTGTCCCCACTGATTTGGTTCTTGTATTTATGTGAGTCTTGCAGAAATGTTTGGCAATTTATTTTTGGTTTTGGTGTAGCCAGTAGGTCAGAACCTCGGACTAAAAGGCCTGAATGAATGAATGAATGAAAATACTTATTTATTGAGTCGAATTTAGGACCACATGGTCCTTTCTTACAATTAACCTCTTAAATCAATAAATATAGCTAAATTAAAAACTAACTCATTAAAATAACAAATAAATAAAACTAATCATAAACAGTTGGAACTATGAAATTATTTTTTCTGAACATAAATAAAATAAAATATTGCACGCATTCACACACGCATTCTCACACTGCTACATCTACGCCTAGCGCACGCCATTCCGCCACGCCACGGTCATCCTGTCGAGGTATAACTTCTTCAGCGCCGCCATCAGCTTGGGACGGGACTCGATTGATTTTATAGTGTAGGGCAAGGAATTCCAAAGACGGCAGGCAGTGACGGTAAAAGATCTGTTGAAAATCGTTGTTTTGTGGTGCGGAATGCGTAAAGTTGATGAGCCAGAGCGAGTGTTTCTTGCGCCTCTCTCATCCAAAAATTCAAAGTTGTTTGCAAGATAATTTGGAAAGCCAAGCATGATTACAGAATGAGTTATGGAAATAATTCGCAACTGTCTCTTGTCAGATAATTTTAAAAGAGACAATTGAATGTAAAAGGGGGTCACATGATCATCTCGTTGGAGATTATATAAAAAACAAATGCAATAATTTTGAGTCCTTTGCAATTTTGTAGCCAGGGCGACAGTCATGTCATTAACAGTAATTGAAGTGTGGTAACACAAGGGATTTGATCAGTAACAGTTTAACGTGAAAAGGTAAGAGTAAGTGCATTTTTTGAGAGTGTGAACAGCAGCAAACACCTTTTTACAGGTATTAACCACTGTATCCGTCCAGTCAAGTGTGTTACTTATAGTCAAGCCAAGACTCTTTACTTTGTCTTGATATTGCAACAATGTCCCGTTGACGACAATTTTAGGTGCGTTGTTCACATCCACTCCGCTGAGCAGTCGTGGATGTCCCAGTATAATTACAAAATATGTTACATTTAGTTCTAATATAAATAAATGAAATCGGACCAATCCAATATTGTTAATAATATCAGTGATCACCAAAAACTACAGCTGTATACATTAACAGATGTTTAAAATCCTCAAATCAGTCTCAATGTTATTCTAATGGAAAATTTTCAAATTTAATTTGTTGAGAGCGCCCTTATTTTTAGTTCAAGTACCAGGATAACCGAGCCTTGCTCGTTGCTTTTAATTAACTTTTGTTATAGTGTCATGGTAAAATTCCCACTAACAACCAACTATTCCTCTTCACAGTTAACAGCGTTTCAAAGAGTCTGCTTATCATTGTTTCTTTCTTTGTTTACATTTCCTTGTTATTTCGTTACCAAAATAGCAACCCATAAGACCAATGTTAAAATTTACGATTTTAAAACTTAAATTTAGACCAAATTCGATTTTTCCTGGGATTGAGGCTGTTTCTAAACTTATTTTTGGGCCAAAACACTCTTATATGCAAAGTTTAAGCAAAATCTAACAGCTAGATTTCGAGATCGTGGAACACACATCCCTTCAGACATTCCTCGTATTATAGTATAGGATTCTCATAATTTTTTTTGCGGAAACAACTAGGGCTATGGACCAAGCCCTATCCAGCCCTATTGACTTGAAAAACACTATTAGAGATAAAAAAAAACCAAGTTAATATGTGAGCATTGTTTATACCTACAGGAAGTTTTTCATATTTTGTTGTTGTATGAAATGGAGTAAATGCATATTGCATAATCTATATCTAGGTCCTTCATAATCATATGCAGACAAACTACGTATAAATTTAAATCTGTTTTAGTTTACAACAGAGTGTCTCGAGCCACACAAGGAGCTTCACTTTCCTTTTCTTCTATTCAAAACCATCGCATGAATGTGCTTATGTTAACAAACCAATATACGGAGAAACCGAGTACGCCTTTCTCTCGGCAAAAACATTGTTAACGCTCTTAACCAGAGAAGACACATGAGTTGTTAACTAACTCGCGGTGCTTTGGTAGACCGAACTCGAACTGGAACTAATATAGAAAAAAAAAAAAAAAAAAAATAGGGCAAACAGTTAAGATAGGCTATAATTAACGAAGTATCAATATAATCTGGTTTTGAATTTTTAGTTATTCCGTATAAAGCTTTAACAGACTATCGTATTACGTATCAAAATGATTAAATACTTTATTACGATCAATTATTAGACAAATTATTATTAGTACATTGATATTTTTTTGTAAGAAATAGTTTAATTCAGGAAATATTTATTAGGCCCAACTTTAATTCAGCTATTAGTGAATCACAGATTTTTTCATTTGCAAGATGTATGAAATCAGAATAGCCTACCTATTTTGTAATGACAAAGTGGTGATGACACAGAATTGGAAATCGCCAAACTTCTCTGTTATGGAGAGTGTATTACTTGTGCACTCGACCTGTTTTTGTCGTTAAATTGTCAGGGTGTTATATGAAGGTGAAAGTGATTTAAAAACTGTGAATTTATGTTCTCTTGCGCGTCAAGAGTGTCGGAGAAGTGGTTGTCATTAATTGGCTCATACATAAAACATTGTTACCACTTTAAATACAGCCAATTTTCGGAACAACCGTTTTAACATCTTCCACCATGTCGCAAGAGTGACTTTTTAGTCTCGTTAAACTACTTTTGGAGTCCATTGAGATTCAATATGTGTAATTGGCTGTACCCCTTCGCTAATAGACAGTGTCAATGAGACGTTGTGGTTTTCTTTGGCGAGTTTACATTATAAACATTATCGAGTGTTGAAATTCGTATGTGCAACAGTGATTGGTTTGAAAGTACAGAAAGAAAGAGGAAAAACGTTTTGATAGCGAGCAAAATTGTCCAAGAGAGTCCAGACTACGCTAACAGAACCGTGTTAAACACTTAGTGCGAGTCCGAAAAGGTCGGGACTGGTTTCATTGAAGACCGTTTTTGGACAGACCATAATGACCTTGTTGGTACATCTGTTCTTTCCAACAAAGCAGACGGATTCTTTTTATTTCTTCGCCTTGAAACTTTGCTTGAAGCTGTTTCTTTTCACAACACGTTAGGCTGATATCCAATCGGTCGATCATTGGTAAAGTTTCATTCTTAATTTTGAAAAAAATATCCCTTCATCTTTTTTTCAATTTTCACCGACATCTTTGTTTAATGCAAGCAGTCAATACAATACAATACAATACAACACGACAAACATATACATATACGAACATACACGAACATATATACGAACATACATATAAAACACAGGCCTATACGAAGCATAAGGTATAACACTTTTAAATACTAAACACAAAATTTGTTTCATTGTGTTCTGTACAAAACCTTATAACAATGATTCTATCCCTTGTTACATCAGGATAAAATTTTAGATTTTTATTTATTGCCAGAAGAAAAACTTACTTTTTTTATCAGCATGGGTTCAATTGCAACCACTACAAGTTTTCTCTCTGGTCTTATTTTGACGCAAACAAAAATAATGCAGAAAAAAAGAGGTTACGTAAAAATATATGTAAAATTGTCTTGCTATTAAAAATTAAATTTTTTTTATTTTACATATTTTACTAATAAATTTGTGTTGAAATATTTGTTACATTTTTAACAATGCATTTTATTAGATTACGTTTGATGTTGCTAAGAAACAAAGAACAAAACTTTAATCTCAAATACGAGAAACCACCACAACCGAGATTGCATGATTTTTTAATATAACGTTTTAAATCCCGGTGGATCCCGGTGCCGTCATTTTGCTGTAGTCTTACTAATCCACTGGGATTTTAACTTTGATTTTTCATTCATCTGTTACCGCAAAAAAACACTCAATCCCGTTTTCTACTGAGGATCGTGAAGTTGACCATAAAACAACTAGATGGCACATGCTGTATTACTGCCCTTATATAACTGTGAGTATGATTTTTATTCCAGGAAATATGGTAAGTGAATTTTGTTCATCTTGCTCGATTACCCATCTTCTCACTTAGTAAATCTTTGTATAGAGAAAAAAATGCCTTTTAAAAAAGAAACTTACACACAGTGATGCACATTACTAAGCAAACTTAATCCACAGTAAACATTCCACCTTAATCCCTATATGGAGAAACATTCTCAAACTGATGAAGAAGGAAGATGAACTTCATTGCATAGTTATACACTCTTTGAATTAGTTGCATGTAATTTCACTAGGAACGCTGATGGAAAAGCTCTGTATCCTGTAAATGGTACAAGTGACAACTTTCAAGAAGACTTACAATATCTTAGGGAATTTTTATTTAGTTTACTAATAAATCTTACCCCTAGAAAATCTCAGCTAAAATAGTGATAGTGAATACCCAAGCCTTCTCTTATACTTGAACACTCATTATTAATTTAAAAGCATTTGAGACTTTAACGTTTGATATTATTTTGATCGTCACTCCATTCACAGTAATGTTCCAAATGGAGACTTCAGGAGCAGGTCGGTTAAAAACGGTAGGCCTATCTTATTGAAAATTTTATACTAAACAAACGAATGTCGATTTTAGGTAACTGATACGCCTAACGTATTTGAAACCAAAATGTTAGATTTTATCAGCCTTATTTGTATTCCATCGCGAAAGCCAATATAAAACGAGCTCGAGGTTTATCTTTTTATCAGAGACATGCGATTGTTATGATAGTGAAACTGCTCTAATCTGATACTCATTAGCAACACCTGAATATTTCACGGAGCCCACAATAAGTGTTTAAGACACTGACGGCGCCGCTTTAGAACAGAGCGGCGGCTTTCGCTTTTGAACTGATTCAAAGCACCCATTGACCTATCGAAGGAATGGCATCTGGCCGATTTAGATAACCGCAATGTCGAACATTATATAAGCGAGCAGCGTTATCAATAGATGATAAACAATGGGAGTAGTCATTATCTTGGCTAATTAATGATAGGGCTCATCTGTTCGAGTGGGAGGCTTTGTCTGTTGACAAGACTCGCGTCGTGAGGCTCGCTGTGTCGTCACACGTGCCGCTCGCACGACCTGCACGCACGAGCACGCGCCGGCACGAGCCCCTCACGAGCCATGCTCATGCCACGCTCATGCCACGCTCCCTTCAGACAAACCGACGAACCGCAGCCACAGCGGTGTCGCGGTGTACTTGTTACTGGGATGCCCCACGGAAAGCACCCTGATGGGTCCAAAAAGACTTTAACTTTGAAAATCTATACTTATTTAATGCGCTAAGCCCTAAACTAACCTAATGTAGGTATCACAGTTTTTGTTGCTGTGGAGAAAGGTCACCGATGACAGTCACCTGATAGAATCTCTCCCCTGTATGCAAACATATCTGCTACCATAATTTGATATGTGGACAGAAACACATCAAAACTAATCTCCCCTACCTGCCATGTAAAGTAAACCTTACTCCTTGTAATAAGGGAACAAAGTGTTATCCGGTCTCCCGAGGGAGGCAAAGTAAACTTAAAAGAATAACATTAAAAATTTGGCAACGTAGAGCAGTGAAAAATGGTAACGCTGTTGCTATCCAGAGCAGAAGCGATATGCCAGATGATTATATTGCACGTTAGCAACTACTATTAACGTTCCAGAGATTCAAGCTTAGATAACCCTCACAATGGATAACGATTGATTGTGAGTGAATTAAACTTTTTGCGGGGGGAAGGGATTTTTGGGTGGTGCAAAAATGTGTGTATTTCTAAAATAAAGTTCATTGGCTCGCTCACTCACGTATATACACGTGGATATAAACAAAACATCTGGATAGCTAACTCCGTGCTGCGAAAACGAACCATTACCCTCACCACTAGTTGGGGTTAATTCGGAGAGTAAAAGAAGGTAAACAAACAAGAATGCAGCGGACCCACCATTAATAATGATTTCACCTGAAATAAAAGAATGTTAACAAACCAAACGCACTAATAATAACGATACCAGCTGACATAAGGAGCGCGGTGGCTGCGGCGGTAATCCCAGCTAGTGGTGGGGGAAGCCGGCTCGTTTTTAGCGCTATTCCGCCATTTCAGTTGCCGATCCAGATGTTTTGTTTACATCTATGCCCACGCGTCGGACGCCAATAGATTCCCTCTGAAAGACAAATTCGCACTTTACTCTCTTAACTCACAAATAACTATTGCGCAGTATGAATGCCTGTGTCTGTGAAGTGTTGATGAGGGTGGGGGTCGACCCAAGTAGAAGTAGCCCTGGCAGCCACAAATCACCAGCTGCGTGCGTGGCCGTGGCCGGCCGGTAGTGCGTCCGACGGTCACGATTAACAACTTAAGTAGTTTTGTAATTTCGGTTACCCATCGCCGGCATTAAACTAATAACCACGAATCCTGCAATTTACAACGTCGGCTAGGGCCGAACCTGAATAAAGACGCTGGGGTGGATTTTGTTGTCAGAAATATGAAGACGTTTTGCAACGTGTGCCTTATTTATGGTAGCGGTGCTCGCACGACCACTGCTCCTCAATTGATAGCTCGGGTCTCGGTCATGATTATCTTATTAAGACGTCCGACTGATGAGCGACCAGACATTGTCGGTCGTGTTGGATCACCGATACAAGGCCTCCTCCTCCTCCTCCATCCTCCACCCGATCGTGTGTTTCCTCATCGGCCATCTGGGTTTGCCTCTCTCCAGTAGCACCCACATGGGTCTCCGTGTCTTTTGAAATGTTAATTGTTAAGAGTCATCTTCACCCCTGTGCCAGTAGCCCATTGTTGCGCAGTCGGCAATGTTAACCATACGGCTTTTAATGCAAAACATGGTATTTTATTGTAATTTATAAATAAACTGCGTCGTCCCTGTCTTTAAAACACGTATAAATTGAAAATATTATAATTTTTAAAATAAAGATTAAGTGAGGCAATTAAGACTATTTTATCTTTAGTAAAAATAATTCAATATTAACTTTAATAATTCATATTGGCGTTAGAGGGATTATTTTTACACTTCTACTAAATTACAAATATGTTACTAATATTATAAATGTGAATGTCCTGTTATTTGTTAGACTTTCTCGTGAAAACTACTCAACCGATTGTCATGAAACTTTGTACACATATTCTTGGAGTTATCGGAAGTAACATAGGATGCTTTATATTTTAAAAGAACTAGTTCTTACAAAACATAAAAAATTATAAATAAGGGTAAAAAATTAAAAAAAAATAATAAAATTTTATTTGTTGCTAAGCAACAAATTCAATGGAAAATTCCAGTTTTAGGTATTCAATCGATTATAGAGGGTAAAGCGTTACAGCGAGTAAGCGTAGCGAACTAGCTAAACTTGACGGCGAGTAACGTGAGCGAAGCCGTGAGCAAAAGCTACTAACCACATATAACACAAATTCATGTACAAAACAATAACCTTCAGAAACCTTTTTATTGGAAGACGAGTCTTGTAATATTTTTAGCCCTATGACCTGAGAAACTTTAACGTTTGGTATTGCAGATTCCTTTCCGTAGAAATGAATCCGTGTGCTGTTTTTAAACACGAAGAATAATGTATTAAAAATTTAAGGATCTTCTTTATGGATTCCATATTATCAGCCGACAAGTTACAGATTTATCGCTGAAATATAGTATCTAAACAATAAACTGAATTTTAAAACTGTTGTAGTAACCTAGGCAGTACCTAGGCAAATTTAATTTGACAATTCACATTTTGGTACCAAAAATTCCGTCTGCAAATGTGTCAACACATAGATTTTTACAATATAGGTTATAATAAATTTCAAATGACTGTATCGAGGGACGAAATCCAACGACAATTAAGGTTTTAAGAAGATTTTAATCAAGTTTGTTACTATAAATTTTACCATAAAGAATTTTTAATTCTATTAATTTTACTGAAACAAGGTATATTACACATGTTTAAAAATATTTATCGAGCTAGACTTTCCATTTCCAGACAAGTATAGGCTATCATAAGTATGATAGTAAAAAGTATCTTTCATAATAATATACACAATTATTTGACAAATTATTGACATATTTCTTTGTATCCAGCATTAAGTGCTTAAGTTTTTTCTATCCAATTTAGTAGGCAAAAATATAATAAATTAGTTTAAATGAAATTTTTTAAAGCCCTTATATTTCCTAATGGAGCCATGATAATAGCACATTAAATTTCCCTTAAAGATATAATGAATCAGAACTCATTTTTCTACAATAGTGACATTATGATATGCAAAGAATCTTGAATAAAACCTATCGGTCGAAAATTCTCCTTTAAATCTCCTGATCCCATTTGGATAGTAAGCCTCGCCACTACTATTCAGTTAAAATTTATTAGAAAATCAGCTGTTCCATGTAAATAAGCATTTAACGTAATCTCGATTTTTTTTGGAGAAGTATCTCCTCTCGCCAATCCCAGTGGTTTTTGGACATTCGTTAACTTATGTGGTAAGACTTAAACCTAGCTCTAGAAAATTCATACTTGTTTATTAATTAACAAGTCCAAATTCATATATATTTTTTTTTGATAGATCGAAGAAAAAATCATAAACAATCCTACACATTTACCTAAAATTCTTAACCGAACTCTGCTCTTAACTCCAAATATTGAAACATAGAGAAATTGATCAAGATTTTCCTCTGCTGCTTTCCCCGTGTAATGAATGAGTTGACTTTGAAACTGTGCTAGGCCAGCACGTAGATGGAGGCACGATAATTGATTGATTACCCAGAAGAGACCGGTGTGGAGCCAGTTGTTATTTCCATCACACGCCACTCGGAGCGCTGGAGAGGCGGCGGTGACAGTGGACGATCGGACAATGACGTAGGAATGCGACACTTCGCAATCTTGTTACAATTACTCTTTGTGCATTCTGATCGTATCTCCGATTTTCTCACATAGACACTCTGCTCCGAGGCCTTTGAAAACTCTGTCGGTTGCGGCAGAATTCCTTCAACATCTGGAGTAAGATGTCCCAAGCTCATCTTTAATTCAGCCTGCGCCTTGTGGAAATTCTCCTCAATGGCTGGGAAGATCATAGGAAGTTCAACGTGCGTGTCTTGGTTGATACCTTGGCTGGGTTTTTATGAGTTCCTTTAAATTGACATACTTATGTCGGAGTGAAGTTCAAGGTGAAGTATACTTCCCTGCGATGAGACTGGACAGTTGGAACACTAGAGCCTGCCGATTTGAACCTGGTCTTTAGATAATAATGGGTAGCTGATTGGTTATAGAGTTAATCTTGTAGTTCACAGGTTTTCGGTTCGACCCTGAGAAAAGTTAGAAGTTTTTGAAGGTTTGAAATTAGACACATCTAGCTTTGTTCATTGGGATAATAGTCTAACCGATGATCCTGACAAATGAATCAGCTGGTCTTTGTCAGTATCAAAGCTACATCCATCAGATGTATCCCACCCACCTTCCAGTCATATTCACCTTCAAATACACAATTAGGAGTATGCATTTCAACAGTTCAGTGATAATTTTTAATGGAGCAGTCCGCCATTCTTGAGATGACAAGAATATTTCTAAACCATTAAAGTGAAATCCACTCTCCCGGATGGATCTCTCAGATGATCTTCATCAATTAGCGGACGCCACACACTCATCATAGCAGACGCCTCGCCCAGCTCACATAACGCGTTTTCCCGCCATAAATTAAATTCGCTACTCGATCGTGTCATTATGACGACAGCTCGGCATTGTTGTATTGTCTGTGGGTCCAAGGTGACCCGCGATTGTCGCCTGGGCCATCTTTGTTTGATTGAGGACGGACGAAGACGGATGAAGATCCTACACGCACTCCCACACGCACACGCGCCCACTCGTGCTTCACATCTTCTTGATTAATATTCGTCCCAATCAATGTGTCTTGTTGGTACAACGACATTAGCATCCACGGACTTTCCCCCGCTATCTGATATCTTAATGGTGCAATGTTTATTCGGCTGAGGTCGAAGGCAAAACTGAATGTTCTTGGTTTGAAACCAGAGGCGGATTTGGAAATTTGCCGCCCCTGGGCTATTCAAAAAGTGCCGCCCCCTCCCCCGCCATAATTTTCTAATTTATATCCACAATTATTGCCCCAACTCTTATGCTATTTCGACGGGAGGGGACATATAAGAAGCTGAAAATAGTGATTAGGCCTATACGGAACTTAAAATTTAAAAACATGAAATCAAAGATTTTGCGTTGCGATGCAAGAACTACCAAAGTGTGGCTCAAAACATGGCTATTAGTGTTTGACTGGTTTTTGACCAATCCAAGACACAATAACAAGTGCCGTTGCGAACAGTCGAAAACTAGCCTTTGTCCGCGTGCGTAGTTCACGGCCGGTGGAATAGGGTGGAATATAGTGACCTTCGTTCCCAGTCCCAGTAGATTTTTTGAGGTTTGTTAGACACGTCTAAGTGTAGCAATAATAAATTGGCATAGTAATTTTAATTTTATTCTAGATACAATCCATATAGGCCTACTACAGTATTTAAAATGAAGTATAAGGATAAAGTACAATAGCTAAATTACGGCTATTTATGTGTTTTCCCGTTAAAGTTTGAAGTAACTATTAGCAGTATCAATTATCACTGCCACATAACCTGACATAACCTCATATCACCCATCCCGAATGCACTGGTGCAGCTCGGCGGTGACGACGGATGTATATTCGGGTAGAACGACTGAAGGTCCCAGGGTCAGAAATGACCTGTAATTTTTGTACCTCTTTTGCAGACCACGACTGAAGGTCCCAGCCCTAATGAGGGTTCGAGGAAGGACCTTCAGTCGTCCCCTGCACTTGGGGGATTAAGATAATTTGACGAGGGGTGACAGGGAACATTGCTTACCCTCATGAGCAACTGAGACAAAAATAAATATTTTTGCACTGCACGCAAACGTGAGACTTTGGCTAGGTGTCATATTGTTACAATACCGGTAGATTATTCACTCCGAAAAAATAATAATACCGTTTTATTGTTTGGGACGAAGGGGCAATCTTTTCCAAACAATTTAAGTTAATTTATTACAAAAAAGAACTATGTTATTAACGGCAATATTGGTACCAGGTTAACAGCTACAAGTACCAGGTTAACCGAGCTTTGCTCGTTGGTTTTAATTCACTTTTTGTTATAGTGTCATGGTAATTAAGCTGTTAAATTTACATTACCCTCTTTCCAGTTAACAGCTATTTAAATACCTGTTAAAAATTAATGTTCCTTTATTTTTTTTACTTTTAGTTGTTATTTCGTAACCAAAATATCAACCCATAAGAACAATCTTAAAAATTACAATTTTTAAAATTTTAGAGAAAACTTGATTTTCCTGAGGTTGAGGCTGCTTCTAAAGTTATTTTTGGGCCAAAAACAGTCTTGAATGTACAGTTTAAGCAAAATCTACATACCCGCTAGATTTCGAGATGGTGGAAAACACAGCCCTTCAGACAGTGCTCATATTATAGTATAGGATATTGACCACTTGATTTTGAAATTTGTTGAATGAATCCTATATTAGCCTAAACTCAGAGTTTACAAATTTTTAGCATGAAGTTTGCCTTATAGTAATGAATGTAAAATTTACCCAAAATATTTCATCATCGTCTCAATGTTTTAATTTAACTTTTTTCATTATTTGTGTTAAGTATATTATAACATATAAAGTCATACTATTAAAATCGTCCGGTATTTTGTTTTCAAAAATATAAGTTTCAAAACACTTTTTCTATCACAGGGAATTGAAGAGCTTACGTTAGCGCTTAGCATGTACCTGAAAGACTACACTCACACAAGAGGCAGTCTTTCATTTTATGAAATTGAACTATGCAAAGAAATAGAATGATCGCTTTCGACTGCAACGTCTGGTGACGAAGGAACCCCGGAGCACCGTGACAGTGACAGTGCATCGAGAGCCCGCGGCCTCAGGTGTCGTGGTTGTCAGTGCCTCGCCTACCCCCTCGCCACACCGCGCCGCGGCCTTACCTGCGTTGCAGGGGACGACTGAGGGTCCCAGCACTAATTAGGGCCTGGCCTGGGACCTTCAGTCGTACTCTGCAAAATATTTAATTATTAACTCTCGTTGATTTTACCCTGGGACCTTCAGTCGTACAACCGTATATTCGGGGGGAGAAAGAGGGGCTGCGAGGTGGCGGATGGTTCCTTTTGCGCCGACGCGTGGATCGCTACCGTGACAAATCAACGTAGAGCTGAGTTCTCCCAGCTACTCTTTAAAGCTCTTGAATGACCCCTTGCGCTAAGATATCATGATCTCGCTTAGAAAATAGTCACTCTCGGTTCACAAACTTTTCTATACAATTCTTCCGAAAAATTTCCGCCTCCAATAATTTGAGTTTTTTTTTTTAATTTGAAGCCTATAAAAAATGCCGTTTTTCAAAATTTGCCGCCCCCCGAATTCTGCCGCCCTGGGCTATAGCCCATTTAGCCCATATGTAAATACACCCCTGTTTGAAACTGACGTAAGAGTATGGGTCATTTCGGTTTGTGATCAAATTATGTATCTATTGTGGTGGGTTTTGAGTGGTTCTTGCATTTCGTATCTGAATGTAAAGCACATGGATAGAAAAAATATATGTTTCCAGTTTATGAAGATCTAGGATATGATTAAAAAAGCATTGGAGCTCTGGAAAGCTCAATGAAGAATGGTTGGTTGTGAAATCAAATCCAATTACATCGTCATGGAATAAAAAATTTAACGTATGTTTGTTTCTTGTTTGTATGTTTGTTGTATTTTGTTTGTATGTTGTTTCTTTTAATAGTCACTACTGTGACTTCTCTAAATCTCTAAAAGTGATTCTTTATTTCATTTGTGAGAAAAATTGTTACATTTGTCTTTGATTTGACGAATTGATGTAGGTTAGTATACTATCCGATCAAATAATATGACTCCGTTGCTTCTTGTGTATGAACTACTCACTTTTGATTATTTTAAGCCTGTTCAGTGTTACAAATTAAATTGCAATTCAAGTATTTTGCGTGTTGCAATAAAATCCATGTTGTCTCCAATAAACATAGCAATATTAATACTGTTTTTATCAAAGTTTTTTGCGTGTTCTGTACATCTTCTACTATATATTTGTCAAATACCACTGACTCACGTATCAACGCACAGCCTAAACAACTAGACCTAGAACCTTGAAATTTTGTATGGACGTTCCTTTTAGGGTGTAGGCATCCACTAAGAAACGGTTTTTGAAAATCCTTTCAGGGCTCCGCCCCACACGTCTTCAAAGTTACCATGTTATTCTTATGGAAGCAACATTTTTGTATTGGAACATATGATTACATTAAGGAATATTAATTTTGTAACAGCTGTTCTGATTCAAATTATTGAGGGGAGATTGGTAATAAGAAACTAGAGGATAGTTGCGGCGAGTGAGCTTAGCGACCAAGCTAAACCTGACGGGGAATGATTACTGACTGACTCATCATGAAATCTCAGGAACTACCAAACGTATTTACTTGAAACATTAAACACAGGTTCGTCTTGCCTCTTAGGTGCTCACTAAGAAATGATTTAACAAAATTCCTTCAGGGCTCCGCCCCACAGGCCTTCGAAATTTTAATATAACGCTATCCGCATGGCCAATTTTAAATACGAATTAGGAAACCTGCACGGTTGAAATTTGGAGTGATCTCTTTTTTCTTAGGTGCTCAAAAAAGTGCTTTAAACATCCTTTTTAGGGCTCCGCCCCACAGGACTTCAGAATTACTTTAGGGCCTCCGGGGTCGATATTTGACATGGACGTTTCTCTTTGCTCATGGGTGCTCACTAAAAAACGGTTTTCAAATACAGTTTTCGAAGTTCTTTAGGACTCCGCCCTACAGGACTTTAAATTACTTTAGGACTTCCGGGGTCGTTATTTGACATGGACGTTTCTCTTTGCTCATGGGTGCTAAGAAAACGGTTTTGCAAACACAGTTTTCGAAGTTCTTTAGGGCTCCGCCCCACAGGACTTCTTTAGGGCTCCACCTCACCTGACTTCAAAATTAATCAAGGGCCAACGTGTTTTAAATTTGACATGGACGTTCCTTTTTGTTCATAGGTGATCAATAAGAAACAATTTTGCAAATTTTTTTAGGGCTCCTCCCCACAAATTCTCAAATCTACTATAGATCCTACGGGTTGAAATTTAACGTAAAGGTTCCGGTTTGCTAATAGGTGATCACTAAGAAACAGTTTTGCAAAAGTACTGTTTAATGTTCTTTAGGGCTCCGACCCACATGTCTTCAATATGACTGTAGAGCCTACGGGGTTGAAATTTGACATAGTCGTTCCTATTTGCTCATAGGTTAGGGCCTTTTCTATTTAAGAAACCTTTTCTCTCTAAGAACAGGTTTTGCGAAATTCCTTCAGAGCTCCACTCACACTACTTCATTGTTCCAATGTCATTCTCAAGGAAGTAGATTTCGTTGCTCTTCAAAACGATTGTATTACCTATAAAATAAATTCAATCACGGGCGAAGCCGTGACGGGCAACAGCTAGTTTTTTATAAGTGTGCGATTGTACCTTGAGAACTGTAAAAAATCCTGCTAATGGAACTACAATAAAAATATACAATAACTATTGCCCAGAATGACTTTAAATGCATCAACATACCTTATCTACCTCAAATTTTAAAACATTTTTAAAACATTGTCAGTGGAAAACTCATTAAATACAAATTTCTCGGCTCTGGCAAAAATAATTTGGGAATAACTTAAACAAACCAGACAGTCTATGGGGAAGTGTACTCCCCTAGGTGTCTGGTTCAGCTACACTGTAAAGTCCTGATGTGCAGATGTCGGTTGATTCATTTTATGTCCCACTCTGCCCCAGTCGCAGCTATCCTTCACGCTTAGCAATCCTGCAGTCCTGCCTCTTGCTCCGGAGGTTTCAGTCCATTTCCGTCCATGTTTATTCCATCGCTATATAAGCAACTACACTCATCGGTATCGAGATGTCAGCTGCTATCTCCAGTAGGATTAATAAAGATTCCGACTACTCCAGAGTACATAGATAGTTATGTTGGTGATGCCGTTTAAACAGGGAACTCTCGATTACTATAACGAGAAACAAACTAAGCACCATTATTAATTTCATCCAACTAATCTTTTAAAAATTGAATTTTAAGAGCATTTTATGATTGTTTGTTATTTTTAAAGTAGCATGTGTGTTTTTTCTGATATATTAATAATTAATTGGGGCAAACGTATATTAAATTTATAAGGATAAGCCCAGGAAAGTTTATTGCCTGGTAACATTGTGTATATAAATGATTCATTTTTTCTCGTGTTAAATTCACCACGACGCGTACACCCCCGCGTCAAAGAATTTTACGTGTACACAAATATACACACAACTAAGAAACAACCATGATCGAGAAAATGCTACATTAATCCAACTTAAAATATGAGTTGCTCATATTTAAATGAAGATCTTCATTTTTAACTGACAGAGATATTCAAGAAATTATTATCACGAAACTTTCATCCTTACTCACTGTAACGAAGGATAAAAAATGCAAGTAGAGCACTGTTGAGGCCCAAATAAAGAGAAGCGAAAGTAATTCTGCGAACAGGAGAAGAGTGTCTTTCGACTGCCGTCGTCGTAAAAGGAACGCCTTTTGTTCCGTGAGTGTGAAAGAAGCCAATGATCGCCTCATGCGTCCTCGGGTGGGGTTCTCTCTTTTGTAATTATCTTCTTTTTAAAGTGTAATGGATTTTAATGTTTTTAATAATTTAAGAATACCAGAGTTTGAATAAGCTATATTGAATGAAGCAAAAGCCTTCAACTGTTACACAAGTGCTGTATTGTTTCATCAAAGGTCATTTTTTATATTTTTTTAACCTTTTCGTTTTAATTATGTTTATTAAAATTTTGATCGCCTCCATCTCTTGTTCTAGGAACCAGCTTTTATTTTAATTGCCTACTAGTATACGTGTTGCCCGAAATCGAGCAATTTATTATAATACAATACAAATGTAACTTTTAACTATAAATCAATGACATCCGACCAATACAATATTGTGAATCTCTTTAATCACCACTACACACCTATTTACAGTTGATTATTAACAGATGTTTAAAAGCTTTATTCAATCCCAATGTTATTTAAATGGGAAATTTTGAGATTTCAATGGTGAATAGTGCCTTTATTTTCAGTCAGATTATCATCAATTTTTTGCGGAAACAACTACAGATCAAGCCCTATCCAACGACACCAAAAACTTGAAAATTGGTTGAAAATTGTAAGAGGAGTTCTCAAGACAAAAAAACCCTTAGCGTATTAAATAAGTATAGATTTATTTGTGCTAGTCCCTCTTATAAAGTGCTTAGAGCTAATTTGTGTTTACGTTAAAAGTCTCCCATGACAATCTGGCAACAGTGCAGTTAAATTTGGCAATGCGGCCTCTATAGCAACTTATTGTAACGCCAACTGAATATAAACGGGCAGCAATTAATTGACGTTCCTATAGTTTCGAGGTTGGATAGCGTTAATGAGTCCAAACATTAATGGTGTTAATGAGTGTTATAAATTGTTTACGAGGAAATTTGGGGTAGGGAAAATCGTGTCTTTCCCTCATCCAAAAATCCCCAGAAAATCTTCCCTTTGGAAAGCTTTTTTTCAAAAGAAATTAATTCTTTCAGCTGTCCTTGGCACATTATTAACATACTTCAACACGTGACCCATGACATAGCTCCTCCAGATCGATGTCGTCGCGCCAGGTGCAGCGGCTATCGTCGGAGGATCGCTGACTCCAGGACGTGTGACGAACCAGGACCCTCCCCCGATAGCGATCATGGACGTACAGGCCGGAGTGCACGCCAGGGTATGGGTATATGGGTCGTACCGCCTCCGACCATATCAAACCCATAAATTCCGAGACACCGATACGCCCGGACTCCATTTCTCTTATCGTCACCTGTCCCCTGCCGGCCTGTCCGCAATAGAGATCTTTCCTCAACTATCTGGTTCCACGCAATATATCTGCACGCATATGGGGCAATCTGTTTACCATTGCCGTATGTGGCGCGCGGACCGCAACCCGACGCCGGGCGCTTATTGCCGATATCTACCGATAATGGTTCCCAGTCTATTGCTTGGCTCTTACATTTTACTGTCAGAGGATTGTGTTTTACCATCCACTCTTCTACGGCTCGTTAAGATGCTCGATGAGGATAAATTGTTATTTTTAATAATCTTCGTCTGTCCTGAGCTGCAGTAAAAGGATTTTAAGAAGTAGGTAAATCATTATCTAATTTCATCTAAATGCTGTGTATTTTTTTGGACTCGTGAATACTCAATTAAAATATCTTAAAACTCATCAAAGCTACAGTAAATGGTAAATTAAAAGACACAACCGTATTTGAAAATCTGTTATAGACTCTCTGACAGTGAAACTGTTCAGGTCATAGGCAAAATGTAGTGTTTTGTTGTAACATTAAATTGAAATAAAAAAAATCACCAAAGTACCTTCGAATGTTTTTTTTTCAAGCATAATTGTAGCCTAATATATAATCATACCGTCATGCAGGTTATTATCTTGCCATTTGTTCTCTACCGGTTATCTACATATTGTATTTCAAAATGTTTACAAACAAGTCATTGTAGTACAGCTGATTGTAAGGAACTCTGTAGGCTAGTCAAACTTGGAAGAAAAATCATCGTTTTTTAGATCATGGTCCTGGGCACGGCCGTTGCTCCGTCGGTTGCGGTAGGGCAGCAAAATCACGAGCTGATGACCCGCAGGATAACCGCAATTTATTCCCCAGGACGAAAAAATTTGAAACTTGTTTATTCCAGTTTTGAAGTTAACATTGGGTAACTAAAACAAAGTTATCATAATATGTGGTCAGTATTTTGGCTCTACAGTATGACGAACTTTCCTTCACTCATAATCCATTCTGTTCCAGGGTGTTGATGCCAACCTTGAACATGGAAAACTAAAAATGAGGAGCGTGAATTATGCAGTTGGTTGGTTGGGAGTGGAGGCAGTTGGTTGGTTGACCAGTCAGAGAGCAGAACAAACTTTTAGTGTTAGCCTGAACACAATCTCCAAAACCGGAGTTAACCCTTTGAATGGTCAAATGGCTGATTGCTATACATTTCTAACCCTCTCTTTTCCTTCAATCACCAATCCTTTTTCGGGTCTTGTGCGAAATCATCGTTATTTTTTCGAAATGTAGGATTTTTTCAGTCACATATATCTTATGGTCTTATATTATGGGGACATTCTTCTTATGTTAAGAAAATTTTAATTTTGCAAAAAAAGTGATTCGTACTATCTGTGGGGTGGGCCCTGTGGAGCACTGTCGACCCCTCTTTGTCAGATTACAAATCATGACAGTTGTGAGTTTGTATATTAGTCATATATTATTATACACAAAATCAAATCTCCAAAACTTTAGTATTAGGCAAGATATGCATTCCTATGAGACCAGAAGTAAACTTAAACTTGAGATCCCTGCTCATAGACTAAGTAAAATTGGAAATTGTCACAAGTTAAATTGTATTCGTTTTTTTTAATAAATTATCTTTATCAGCTAGGACGGTTTCTTTTAATGTGTTTAAAAGAGTATTGAAGGATTGGCTGACAAATAATCCATTCTATGATATCAGGGAATTTTTAGAAACTGATGCAGCATTACATTTCAGTGAATTAGTAACTGATTTTTTTAACATTATTTGTACATTTATTGTAAATATGTATTTAAGTCTGTAATTTAGGTTAATCATTTGACTATGTCTATTCCTTGTAAATGAGGTCAATGACAATAAAACTCTTGATTCTTGATTCTTGATTCTTGTTAGAGGTGCTTAGCGGTTCGGCCGGGGTCTCCCTATCCACACAAGACCAAACAATCCTGATGAATGAGAACTCGATGTACCCAGTTTTTATGCACCCCTGAGGCACGCCTGGTGCAGCGTCTTCACAGTTTTGATGCATCCCTGAGGCACGCCTGGTGCAGCGTCTTCACAGTTTTGATGCATCCCTGAGGCACGCCTGGTGCAGCGTCTTCACAGTTTTGATGCATCCCTGAGGCACGCCTGGTGCAGCGTCTACACAGTTTTGATGCATCCCTGAGGCACGCCTGGTGCAGCGTCTTCACAGTTTTGATGCATCCCTGAGGCACGCCTGGTGCAGCGTCTACACAGTTTTGATGCATCCCTGAGGCACGCCTGGTGCAGCGTCTACACAGTTTTGATGCATCCCTGAGGCACGCCTGGTGCAGCGTCTACACAGTTTTGATGCATCCCTGAGGCACGCCTGGTGCAGCGTCTACACAGTTTTGATGCATCCCTGAGGCACGCCTGGTGCAGCGTCTACACAGTTTTGATGCATCCCTGAGGCACGCCTGGTGCAGCGTCTACACAGTTTTGATGCATCCCTGAGGCACGCCTGGTGCAGCGTCTTAACAGTTTTGATGCATCCCTGAGGCACGCCTGGTGCAGCGTCTACACAGTTTTGATGCATCCCTGAGGCACGCCTGGTGCAGCGTCTTCACAGTTTTGATGCATCCCTGAGGCACGCCTGGTGCAGCGTCTACACAGTTTTGATGCATCCCTGAGGCACGCCTGGTGCAGCGTCTTCACAGTTTTTATGCATCCCTGAGGCACGCCTGGTGCAGCGTCTTCACAGTTTTGATGCATCCCTGAGGCACGCCTGGTGCAGCGTCTACACAGTTTTGATGCATCCCTGAAGCACGCCTGGTGCAGCGTCTTCACAGTTTTGATGCATCCCTGAGGCACGCCTGGTGCAGCGTCTACACAGTTTTGATGCATCCCTGAGGCACGCCTGGTGCACCGTCTTCACAGTTTTGATGCATCCCTGAGGCACGCCTGGTGCAGCGTCGACTGCGGTAGGCCAGCAGGATCACGCTCTGGCCCGCAGGATCGCCGCGATGTTATCCCAAGATCAATAAAGGCCGCAGCACGCGAGCAGCGAGCCCAAGGCCTCTATAAACCTCGGCACAGCCGCGGCTGCGGCCATAGCGGTCGGGTCATTCCAGTAATGCTATTGGTGTTTGCTCTCGGTTTATGATGATGTTGAGGAGCGGACACGACGTGAAGGGGGTTCTCCAACCGTTATCCTATGTTGGTTATCCTATTCGTAAATGGTTACATTAACTGAACTCCTGGGATGTTTGTTTGTTAGAGCTTGTTGCTGCAAATACTTAATCTGAGTAAAATTGCTATATATTCACAGTTGGTAGGCCTACCATTGAAGTGTGGCTACGTTTGAGACTAGAGTAGTAGTTTTCTTCACAGAATACACGAGTACAAGGTCCTTATATTACCGCACATTAATTGTTCAACCGCATTACAGCATAGGTATACTTTGTATCACAGAGCATACATATTTATTACAGTATTTTCACTAAGAAGTTACATTTTTTAATTACAGCTTTTCAGACAGGTAGGACACCAAGTTTACTTTTTAGTTCTGTTATTTTGAATATGTCATACCTACTCATAAATGTAGCTTCATGGCAATGGGATTAACTCTTAAGCGCGAGACACGAGTTTTTATTTACTACACTTACTCTTATCAACTTTAAACTTTGAAACTCATTTCTGGACCTAGAGCTAAAGAAACTGAGTAGATAACGAGTTTTAGTGTTATTCTCCGGATTTTATTCACTTGGATCGGAAAGCGGAAATTTCTGTGTAGCCAATAAGTAACTTTCTCCAGCCATCATTTTACTCAGTAATAAAAAGCAAAACTGTGATGAATGGGAACAATATTAGTCTCAACAAGCGCTTGTCAAACGACATGAGGGGACATGCGCAACACGTACTAATCAGAGGAGTCGTTGGGATTCAGGACCTTGCGGGAACACTCATTGTTTATATAACTTATGTTAATTCGACGGCAATTGTGACGTGTGACTTATGGCTGGGCGGAATTCATACAGGCGCATCACAATGAAAGGTCACTGACCCGCGGACGTGATTCAAATAGGGGTCCTCTCAGTGGGCTCGGAGACCAATTGGGTGTCGATTTTGGCCAGCGTGGGCTGTGGGAAGCGACTTTCAATTTGCTAATTGAAGGTTTAGATTCCCGATAGTTGGAATATTTAGTAAAAGTATAATTTACGGCATGTAAATGTGCATGAATGTATGTAAATTCGAGATTTTAAATTCCTTGAGTGGGGCTTTCGAAGGGAAGTTTTCAATTAGATTTCTAAATGCCGACTAGTCAATGACTTAATTTTCTGTTAGCGTGTCCCAGCTTGTTTACGATGTGCAAACCGAATATAGGCTCTCTTTATGTAAATTAATCTTGATCGTCTACTCTTTTTTGTTTTGTAATATTGCGCATATTTTCGTAAACAAACCGGTTTTTTTACTATCCTTCGATATCTTGTGACTCCAGATTACTGCGTGTTCTCTAATGTTATCACTTTCCCCTAAATATAGCAACTTACTTTAATCACCCTCTTTCTATGACGAAAACCAAACTTTAAATTTTCAAATACAACTTGCTGTACAAAAGAATATGATTATTTTAAGGGTATAATACTATGAATTCCAATCTATTTTCAAGTCATCTTGCTAAAAAACATTAAAGTACCGTACTGTAAAATCGTTGTAGATGTTTTTCACCTTGCCATACAACATACTTTTAAAGGCTCAATGTTTTCACGACCTAACTTATGTCAGCTCTATTATAAGCATTATAGTTTTAAATTTATAAACGTTTTTCCCTTTAAGTGTACTTCTTTCTTTCCTAGCTTTTAAGAAAGTCCAATCTTTGGCTAGCACGGCACAAAGAAAATTGAAGTTGGAAAGGTTATTTGTGGGGTTTAAACAACCAATTGAGACTTCTCCATACGTAACCGTATACATCGAAGTGTGTATTTGAAAACCGTTTGCACAAGGACAGTTCTACAGACTGAGCGTCTGCACAACGTCACGGCGGCGGCGGAGAGGACGTCGGTTGCGCCACCTTTTGACAACCACGATAACTCGGTGGCTTTCTATCCCGGGGCTGCAGATTGGTTGATTTACCGCTGCCGGGATCTTATCAGAGCGGAGGCTGCGGGCTGGGATGGCTGATGGATCGACATCTTATGGAAATCGTGGAGGCTCCTCGACAGCATAACAGTCACCGCGAATTGGCGGGGTAGGAGGACGAGGAAGCGTCGAGGAATAGCTGGACGTGATGATTGAGATAAATTTACACAAATTGTAGTGTCTGAAATTTTCCACAACAGATGTGTCTTATTGTTAACACACAATATTATTCTCAAGAACCTGCTTGCGTGCAATTGAAGCATGCAGCAAATAATATTATCATGCTTTTCGAGGTGTTGTTTTACATCAATGTTAGGGCTTTATCTTTGGAGAACATCACTTTTTTGAACATAAGCTACGGTGACCGACCCGTGAGAATGCACTTGATTCGATTGACAAAAATCATATTGAGTAAAAATCAACACGAACTTATTGAATAATCAAGCACTTGTACGTTTTGACCTAAAAACATAATGAAGTTCAATTTAATTGATATCTTAGTCATCAATTAAATATTAAGAAAATTAAACCATAAATATGCTTTGTTTTAAAGTATTGTAATTCTCTTGGGACTAACAACAGCAACTAATGATATAATTAAATAGGAGAGGTGTTTAGAATAGGGACAGAGCAACTCTGGATTAAACAATCCAATGATTCATATGATTTTTGTCAATTGAAGAGCATTCTCCTGGGCAGGAATAGAGCAGCTCTGGATGAAACAATCAACGATTCATATGATTTTTCCAATTCAAGTGCATTCTCCTGGGCAGAAACAGAGCTCTGGATGAAACAATCAACGATTCATATGATTTTTCCAATTCAAGTGCATTCTCCTGGGCAGGAACAGAGCTCTGGATGAAACAATCAACGATTCTTATGATTTTTCTAATTCAAGTGCATTTTCCTGGGCAGGAACAGAGCTCTGGATGAAACAATCAACGATTCATATGATTTTTCCAATTCAAGTGCATTCTCCTGGGCAGGAACAGAGCTCTGGATGAAACAATCAACGATTCATGTGTTTTTTCCAATTCAAGTGCATTCTCCTGGGCCGGTTAAAAATAAATGTTGTCCACCTGTTCGATAAATATGAGGACTAGTCAGGTGATCGGCATGGTAAGACACATTTTAAAACAGATTCGATTACAAATTTACAACTTGGCGATCCATTGTTACCTCATGAGGACATCTGGAAGTTGAGGAAAACTGTGAAACAAACTCGTCCCATTGGATGTAAAGAGGCACATAATATAAAATGTTATGAACATATAAACTGACTTATCTTATTTAATTTTATCTAAAAAAGTTCATCGTAAAAAATTATTTTTGAATTTTTGTGAAAAATGTAATAATGTTTTTAGTTGGTGTAAATATTCAACTAAGTATCGAATGAGGTAAAAAACTAATTAAATTTCATTCGTTAAATAAATTAGTTATGTTCCCGCGTCCATTTATTACGCCCTTCGCTTGGAACAGAAATACAGGTGAATCGCTTAACAATTCAGAAACGAGTTAATCCCAGCCTCGATAACTTAAAGATGAGCCATAATGGAAACCCCGCTATGACTTAGCCCACGTCATATTAGCATCCACTTTCACCGTTATTGGTTCGAAATAAATTAACGGATCGAATTTACGATTACTTTTTAAAGAAGAGCTGACGCGATTTGAATTTCAGATGACATCCTCTGCATAAAACATGTCCGCGGCTTGTGTAAGGGCCGGTGATCCATTAATGTTTCAACTATTGTGGTCGGTGCAATGTGGGAGGCCCGAGAGCGCATGCGTAGTTGGCTGATCATGCGCGTTGCTCCGCGAGCTGCGCAGTTCAGTGTACCAAAATCTGACTGCAGGTTAGAAAAAAACTTACAGCAATTTTTTTTAGTGTATTCTAGTCATCACCTGGCCTTTCTCAGAATTATGACATGAAATTCTAAGTAGGGAATATGCCTAAGAATGAGGGGATGGCCCAAAAAGTGCCAGAACTAAATATTACGTGTGCAAATGGGTTTAGGGCCTATATACGAGCATTTCTAATGGAAGACTTAACTAAGATTGATTCAATGTTTTAAAATTACCCCGTCGCAGCTAACCTGCGTACTCAGCAAATTTCCAATGGAATATCAGATTATTTACTTTCCCCATAAAAACACCATAGGATCGAGTATGTAGGTTTGCTGCCATTGGGTGTTGTTAGAAAATCTAAGTTAATCAAAATTTTATCAGGCTATGGCAATTTTTTATTTTCCCCATAAAACCTTATGGGGGTGAGTATGTAGGTTTGCCGCCATATGGGTTTTGTAAGGAAGTATAAGTTAAACCCTATCTCGATAGTGTACATACCAAATTTGATTATGTTATGTCAATAAATAAGCTAGATATAGGGTTTTCTTGATTTCCCATAAGGATAACAAGGAAAACATATTTTTGGATTTTCCCCGTAACCAGTTATGCTTAGATAAAAATTCCAAATACCAAATTGTTTGTTTTTTAAGCTCTTTTAAATGGTTTCAGTTAAAATTGATTAATTTTGAAAATTGAGGTCCAAAAATGCCAAAAACCCATTTTTGACCCCTTTGAAACTCCATAAAACCCCGTTGCCATAACCCGACAATGCTGGTTCACGAACTCATGAAAATAGACCTGGTCTTACTCCTTCATACCAAATTTCATCAAAATTGGAGGTCCCCTTCAAAAGTTATCAGTACCACGTACACAAAGATAGATAGATAGATAGATAGATAGATAGATAGATAGATAGATAGATAGATAGATAGATAGATAGATAGATAGGCCTACATATATATGAAAATGAACGAATGGTGTTTTTGGCTTCTGGGGACCTCAAAATGAAAAAGTAAAGTGGTCCAGGGCTTAGGTCTTACCATGGCTACTATAGTAATAGCGTATTCCCTATAGGTAAATACGCTAAAAATACTTTTTAAAGATTGAATTCCTCAGTCGAAAATGATATCCAGTCAAACTTTGCATTTAACTCAAACTTTAGTGTAAAAACTTTATAAAATTTAATAATAATTTAAACACTTGACCTTTTGTGGCTCTTTTTGCGGTAAACGGTTGCTGCAATTACCTTCAACGTTTTGGATATATTGGCATATGCTTATCAACTCATACTACTCTAACCACCATCTATACATACATGTACGTCCAAAAAAGGAAGTATTAAAAATTACTTATTTGCTTAAGGACATTATGTATCATTTCAAAGGTGTTTGAAAAGAGAGTACTCAGCTACAAATAATAGATCCAAATAATTCAAATATGTTGGAAGCTATTGCCGTTTTAAAGTTTTAATAATATTATTTTATTCTACATTTTAGCGAATTTCCCATAGGGAATAAGCTATTACCGTAGGTCTCATGGAAAGACCTAAGCCCGGGACCATGTTACTTTTTCGTTTTGAGGTGCCCAGAGACCAAAAATAATAGTCATTAAAATTTTTATATATATATGTATATATATATGTATATATATATGTATATATATATATATGTATGTGTCCCTAGACACGATAACTCTCGTAAAAATGGTCCGATCGACACCAAATTTGGTAGAGATGTGTAATCCTACGTTTATTCGGATGA